>SJYQ01084880.1:414906-443048 GCA_006410935.1 Redunca redunca
TCCCATCACTTCATGGGAAATAGATTGGGAAACAGTGGAAACAGTGTCAGACTTTATTTTTTTGGGCTCCAAAATCACTGCAGATGGTGACTGCAGCCATGAAATTAAAAGACACTTACTCCTTGGAAGTAAAGTTATGGCCAACCTAGACAGTATATTCAAAAGCAGAGACATTACTTTGCCGACTAAGATCCATCTAGTCAAGGCTATAGTTTTTCCTGTGGTCATGTACAGATATGAGAGTTGGACTGTGAAGAAGGCTGAGTGCCGAAGAATTGATGCTTTTGAACTGTGGTGTTGGAGAAGACTCTTGAGAGTCCCTTGGACTGCAAGGAGATCCAACCAGTCCATTCTGAAGGAGAGCAGCCCTGGGATTTCTTTGGAAGGAATGATGCTAAAGCTGAAGCTCCAGTACTTCGGCCACCTCATGCAAAGAGTTGACTCATTGGAAAAGACTCTGATGCTGGGAGGGATTGGGGGCAGGAGGAGAAAGGGACGACAGAGGATGAGATGGCTCAATGGCATCACGGACTCGATGGACGTGAGTCTGAGTGAACTCCGGGAGATGGTGATGGACAGGGAGGGCTGGCGTGCTGTGATTCATGGGGTTGCAAAGAGTTGGACACGACTGAGCGACTGAACTGAACTGAGTTACATCTCCACCTTTCCAGGGAGGACATTCCACCGAGGACCACCAAGGATTTGCTCTCCAGAGTAAGTAAGAATGACATCAAGTCCGAGCCATCACACCAATGACACATATCATAGGAGGCAATGTATTTGAAAAACATTCAATTACTATATAAAGAGGAGGGTATTGTTATACCTCCAAATGATCTATCACATTTCCACTATTACACAGGGTAACAGTCTTTTACCTGAGCTTCCTGATCCCCAGTCTCACTCTGCATCAGTCCACCCTACGCCGATATACTGAAGTCATCTTTCTAAAGAAAAGAGATCTACTCTAGTCATTCCACTGCTCAAAACGCTTCAATAGCTCCCCTTCATATTCGGGATAAATTCCAAAATCCTACCTACCATTTGAAACTATTCCACTAATACAGGCCCTTCCCAATTTGTTCCTCCATTAAAACACCACATTATCATTTTCATTCCATGCTTCTATGCATGCTATCCTTTTTACCACTAATACCCTCCCAAACAGTGACCCTTGAAGACCTATCCTTTCAGCCTTCAGTATCTTCATCCAACCCCATCTCCGCTTAGAAATGTTCCCAGAGGTGAGTTTAGCCTACACTCCCACACAACTCACACTTTCATATTCTACAAACTCTGCCAAGTATGAGAGCTACTTATGCATGGATTTTTCTCTCTTCCAAAGGTTTAACAGACGCTAGAGGAATATTCTCTCTAGGAGAATATTTGTCACAAACAGTGTGCTCAGTAAAGATTTGATGAATTGATATGTGTTTGTGTTCTCACCATTTAGTCATTTAATGATTAAAAATATTAAAACAGTTATTTGGACCATCTAAAAATGTTCTTTGTTAACTTTAAAATGGGGTTATTAGTGCTTTTCAAATATGGTAAAAACAAACAGCCTAGACCTGACAAGTAATGAAAATGTAATATAAAAAACACACCCACAAAATAAATTGCTGAAACGAAAAGATACAGCTAGATCTTGTATCTACTAGGTAAGAGAAAACAATAACTCTAACAAATTATGCATGGAGAAAGAAAATAAACAACTCAATTAAACAGTAAGAATACGTATTATTGACAAAACAAACAATATTATGTGTCCATGTCCTGATAAATGCATCCAAGTCGCCCATCTCCAAGTGGTTCAGTAATCCTCCCATCTGCTGACAGACTTGAACCTCTGGACCAACTCCAAGACTGTCTGGCCTCCTGAAGTTCCTCCGGACTTCAAAGACTATGAGGTTAACCACTATAGTCCATACTCCTCCTCCTAGGGTTACTCTGAAACTGAAACTGCCTTAAGAAGAGGGGGTAGGGATGGGAAGTTTTCCAGGGCCTTTGTCCTGTGGCACTAGCTTTGTTTTAGGATGGCATGAAATTTGCCAACATATCTACCTTAAGAAAAATGAACTAAGATTTAGTAGTATCACGAGGTTGACCCAGATCTGTCATTTTAAACACTGGCCGTACTCTGCAATCTACCTGGGGAGTTTTAAGAAAATACTCATGTCTGGGGCCCATACTCACACATGTACTTGATCCAGGGTAGGGCCCAGACATCAGTATGTTTTCAAAGTTCCCCTGGTATACAGTCAGCTCAGGCTGCTATAAAAATACCATAGACTGGATGGTTTAAACATTTATTTCTCACAGTTTTGGAGACTGAGCAATCCAAGAGCCAGGGGCTAGAAGATTTGTTTCCTGGAGAAAGTGCTTTTCCTGGCTTACAGACAGCTGCCTTCTCTCCGTGTTCTCACTAGGTAGGAAGAAAGCGCTCTGGTCTCTCTTTTCTTATGAGGGCCTTAATCTCATCAAGGGGATTCCACTTTCATGATGTCATCTAAAACAAATGATCTCTTCCAGGTCCCACCTCCAAACACCATCATACTGAGGGGTTAGACTTTCAACATAAGAAGAATGTTGGGGGAAAATAAACATTCGACCCATTAACACCAGAAAATTTCAAAGTGCAGCCATGACTGAGAACCACTGACCTAGACCAAGGGTTATCAACCTTCTATCACACCAAAACACACATGATGAGAGATCATGCGTGCAGTACACTCCAATGGGCAGACCAAGACTCTGCACAATCTGTGTGCCAGGTGAGCTGCCACACAGGAATCCTGTTCAAGAAGATGCAGTGTCAGAATGCAAGGGCAAAAATGTCATTACAGAAAGGATTTTTAATTTGCTGACCAGGTGACTGAAAACCATGAGATAATCCAGAAAGTTCCTTACATCTGGCCAGCATTTTGTTATTCCAAACACATAACTGGGACTCCAGTGGTAACCAGGATCTCTGCAAAAAGAGGGCATTCTAAACAACAACATTTTCTTTTATTCCTACTCAAGGTACTAAGTTAATCAGCTCAAACAAAAGGTCTAGTATGAAGACCCATCTTTAAATAAATATGTTAGTGCTCTCAGCATCAAAAAATAAGCAGTTTGGTCAGTGACGGTGAAAGAACAGAAAAATTGTGAACTTAAGTGGGGAAGGCAGAGAAAGAAGGCTAGAACAATTCTCCAAGAATGGAAAGGTACTAGTAGACACTGTTTATGAATATTTTAACAGAAAATCCTTCTTTCTTGCTAATTAATAAATCATTCTTTTCAAATATGTAAAGACAATATTTCCAAGGAAACTTGTAAAAAATTTACTTTTGTCAATGTGTACATAAATTAATACTTGCTTACTGAATGAAACCAGAAAGTTCATATTAACCAGGACATTAATCACATTTACTCTAATATCTGTGTGGAAGTATCAGAAACAATAAAAAAAAAAAGACACTCTTCCCATGTTAACATATTAGAATTTTTAGGCAGAAAGAAATGTTAATACATAATTTAAAAATTATGTTAACTACCAAATTCCCCAAATTATATTAACACATCAAAAATATTTTTAAATAAGGATATACAATAGTATCAGTTTCCTTCCTATCAAACTCTTTATCACAGTGCTGAGCCATGTTGAATTTCTTTTCACCTTAAATTCTTGCTCAAAGGAAGTAGAGTATAAAGGAAATAGAAGCCAATTAAAAAAAAAAAGGTGAGTGAGAAGAAAATACAGCAAACATCCTAATCAAAGAGCAAATCTCTTTTTCTGTTTTTGACTCTTGTGAAAATTTCTAACTCATTCCATGCCCTGTTCCACTTGAATTCAACTAAATTCAAATATTCATGGAGAATCTGCTCTGTGCAGGGCTGAACTATGTGCAATACATCATCTCTGGGATTAACGACAAAACAGATTGCTAAAGCACAAATATCAACACAAGGTAAGTGCACTTCCTATCATTGATCTGCATTCCAGCACTGACTTGGGCCACTACCTAGGCCACTGACGAGGGCCAGCTTGACCAGAGAAGACTTCCTCCAACATGATGGTTTCTGATTAACTAAGAATACTGCCTTCACGGGATCAAGATACTGCATTTTTCATTACTGACTACTGACCATCCCTCACCCCCACTGCCCTGTCTCCCTAACAGGTAAGCATGTGTGCACGTGCACACATGCACACTCACACTCTCTGGCTTGACGCCCTGCTCCCAGGACATATCCAAGCTTCATTGCTGCCAACTCACCTAGAATTAAATGCTCACTCAAAATTGCTTCTGCCACTACACCTGCAGCATCTATCATGGGGGCTGTATTTCTCATTCACAGATAGTGTCAGGATCTGGGTGATGCTTAGGTGCATTTCTGGGAGAATCAAAGAAAGGGAGGGTCTGGTGCCAGGAGTGGCGTTAAAGATGGATGGCTAAAGATCAAAGGTGACCTAACTTCAAATTGAAATCAGAATCAAAAAGAAGGAAATGCCAGAGGAAACTGGCTGATCTCAACAGCAAAAAGCTACTACTAAGAAGCCTCACAGTACTGTCTCTCTATGACCTTATGCATTAAAGATTTATTAAGCACCTATTACAGGTGCTAAGTCCAAGAAAGCTAAGTCAAAGGGCGAATGAAATACAGTCTTTGCTCTCAGGAAGCTTGTCTAGTTTGTCTAGGGGAGACAGGCAGAGGTATGCAAAGCAACACAGTGAATGTTAGAACAAATTTTAGAAAAGGAGTTGTGGGAGCACTCATTCCTGGGCCATCAGCTCATCTCTTTCTCTCCCAGTAACCCCAGTCCATAAAGGCCACATAGTGGCCCTTTAACTTTCTTCATCTTTGGCTGCTCTATTTCCAGCCACCAGAATGCCTCGGTGATTTCCGTATGGCTAACACAGCACAGGCCAAAAATAACCAACATGTCTACATTTCAAATAATTTTAATGACTAGCTTCCCTGGTGGCTCAGAGGTTAAAGCATCTGCCTGGAATGCAGGAGACCCGGGTTCGATCCCTGGGTTGGGAAGATCCCCTGGAGAAGGAGATGGCACCCTACTCCAGTACTCTAGCCTGGAGAATCCCATGGAAGGAGGAGCCTGATAGGTTACATTCCATGGGGTCGCAAAGAGTCGGACACAACTGAGCGACTTTACTACTACTACTACTACTAGGAGTCCTTTTAGCTGAGTTGACTTTTCATCAGAACTATCAATCAACACTTTGCCGACTAAGGTCCGTCTAGTCAAGGCTATGGTTTTTCCAGTGGGCATGTATGGATGTGAGAGTTGGACTGTGAAGAAGGCTGAGCGCCGAAGAATTGATGCTCTTGAACGGTGGTATTGGAGAAGACTCTTGAGAGTCCCTTGGACTGCAAGGAGATCCAACCAGTCCATTCTGAAGGAGATCAGCCCTGGGATTTCTTTGGAAGGAATGATGCTAAAGCTGAAACTCCAGTACTTTGGCCACCTCATGCAAAGAGTTGACTCATTGGAAAAGACTTTGATGCTGGGAGGGATTGGGGGCAGGAGGAAAAGGGGATGAGAGAGGATGAGATGGCTGGATGGCATCACTGACTCGATGGACGCGAGTCTGGGTGAACTCCGGGAGTTGGTGATGGACAGGGAGGCCTGGCGTGCTGCGATTCATGGGGTCGCAAAGAGTCGGACACGACTGAGCGACTGAACTGAACTGAACTGATCAATCAATACTTTATCAACTTTTGATTCTAAAGCAGCGAATACATGCCCCATGCAGCAGTCACTAGTTACATATGCCGACTAAGCACTTGAAATGGGGCTGGCGTGAATGAGGGACTGAATCAATGTATTTCAATAAATTTCAAATTTAACAGCCACATATGCCTAGTGGCCATGGCACTGCACAGCACAGTTCTAAAATAGAAGTGTTTTAGGACTGTGCCATATGATCAAATAATTTTCCCCTTTAATGCCTGTATGGATGTCATACATGCCTTCAAAGAATTACAAACTCAGATAAAAACTAATTTCCTTTTGTAACTTGTGGCTGCTGCCAGGAATTACTTCCAACAAGACATTAAAAGTTAAAGCACAATCGGAAGTACCTATGTCTCGTTAAAACTGGTTCTGACTTTTATCATTCTCACTTCATGAAGTGGGCAACATTTAAAAATATTTTAAAGTTAAGATATTTAACACACTAAGAGAGATTTTTGGAAGACTTATTCTCAACTAGTTCTAAAAGAAGAAAATATCTTCAAAGTGAGACTTAAAGGAGGTGTTCAATGTGAGGACTGATTCAGATCAGCTGGACTGAAAGTAATGAGTATTAGGACTCTGGATGCTGATGTGCTGCTTAATTATCAGTGCCTATCAGATGCCGGGCACTTAGGAAACTTGCAATGGAGGAGTAGTTAAAATAGAATGGGGAGTTCCCTGGTGGTCCAGTGATTAAGAATCCACTGTCCAATGCAAGGGACGCGGGTTCAGCCCCTGGTTAAGGAACTAAGATACCACATGCTGCAGGGCAACTAAGCGACTGCAACTAGGGAGAAGCCCACTTGCTGCAACTAAGACCCGAAGCAAGCAAAAATAAATAAATATTAAAATAAATAATAAAACAGTATGGATGGGAATTTCCATATTTGGATCATGGTGGTTGTTATCTGACTACATGCATTTGTCAAAACTTTCCAACGGTACATTAGAAATGATAAATTATGCCTTCTTTAAAAAAAAAAGAGAGAGAGAGAGAAAGTAATATGGGAGCACATGGAAAAAGTCATGAATGGAGATCTGAAAGAAAGCGAACGGGAACGTGAAATGTAGCATCACCTCTTATATGAAATGAATTAGTAAATTCCAAACAGCAAACTGATCTCCCAGGAATGAAAGGGGTCTCACACTTGAGAGTCAGAACACACAGACTGAGACAGGCTGTGTGACATTTGGTAAGTCATCTGACTTCTCTGTGCTTCAGTTTCCTCAGTTGAAAGATATGTAAAATGAAACACCTATCTGAAAAAGTTTGGGAAAGAATGAAATGAGCAAATATATGTAACTTGTTCAGCATTGGGTTTGCACCTAGCAAGCTCTGACTACATGGTAAACAGAACTAAAACACAAGCTCATCTTCTCAGTCAAACTCTTCCTCTAAGGTCCTCTGGTCCTGAAGGTGGGAGGTTCATTTCCACACAACAGTCTAAACAGTTGGCAAGTCAGTGGTCAAGCAACGCTACCAGGTAAGACAAAACTCAAATCTCCTCAGAGTCAGCAGAATGAAATGTAGTTCATGCTTCCAGAAAAATCTGAATTTTTGCTGAAAGCAAAATTCCCACAACATAAAATTATCAGCAAGTTCCCAAATGTCTAGTGCAGACATGTGAACATAAGTGAATTCATCAATGAAATGATTTATCCTGGCAAACTTTCAAGTGGAAGCAGCTATAGTCTACATAAAAAGGAGAGAGAGATGAAATAAAGAAAATTGCTACTCTGCAAATCAAAAGTAATTAATTTTTTGAATGGAGACTAGTTATTATTGGGAGAGGAAAGGCATGAATATTTTCTGTCCCTGGTTACAATTTGTCTTTCGAAGATAAATAGACCAAGCTGAGAGCCACAACATACTGGATTGTACTGATTCCATGCTCAAGATAAATTAAGCAATTAATTCTTGCAGAGGAACTGGGTATAATTTGTAGTTAATGTGGCCCTTAAAGCAGTAATACATGATGTAAAAGTTCAGAATTTGATTCAAATTTAACAGAACTATTTAAACATTTCAGTTCAGTGTACCTTGCATGACTATAACTCATTTAATTCAAAGATTCTGAATTCTCATTAGCTGAAAGAAACTATTCCTCCTGAAAACGCTTCTTACATACCTACTTCTCCTCCATGACTCATAGTTAAGCCTCCTTACAGGAAGCCACTGTAGATTTTCCCATTACCTGTTTGTTGGGTCACAGTTAAATAATAGAGTTATACAATCACTACATTAGTTCTCCACCTCATAGAAAACCTCTCAGTTATTTTAGAGAAGGTCCAAATTCACTTAGGGAATTAACTTGGAGTCATCTTTATTTTCTGCCTCTTGGATAAAGAATCATCTTCAGTTGAATAACATTACATATTGTTGTTCCTCATGTGATTTTTTTAAAAATAATATTGTCAGGTATCAGAAATCAGGTCCACAGTGAAAAACTATTAATAGTCCAGAAACTTTATGGACATTTAAGTGTCAAACTAGCTTTGCAGTTGTCAAAGTGTGGACCTGGACCAGCAGCATCTGTATATCATGGGAATTTGTTAGACACTGAGATACTCAGCCCCACCCCAGACCTATTGAATCAGAAACTCTTCGGGGTAGGCCCCTATAATGTGTGCTCTAACAAGCTCTCCTGGTGACTCTGATGTACCCTAAAGTTTAAGAACTGTGATCTAACTAATTTTGGCAAAAACATTTGAGGCCTCAGGCCAATCTTGATATGATTATACAAATAGATGAACTCACAGATAGTTTTAACCCCTCACTTACTCCCCCTCCCCCCCGAAACCTATGAAAAGTGAAAGTGTTGCTCAGTCGTGTCCAACTCTTTGCGATCTCATGGACTGACTGTAGCCCGCCAGGCTCCTCTGTCCATAGGATTCTCCAGGAAAGAATACTGGAGATGGTAGCCATTCCCTTCTCCAGGGGATCTTCTCGACCCAGGGATTGAACCTGGGTCTCCTACACTGCAGGCAGATTCTTTACCATCTGAACTAAAGTGATCTCTAGTAGTAATTTCGAAAGAAAGAATTTGTTTTACTCCAAATAATCTGATGAATATTTTTCTGTTTGGAGAGTTATTTAAAATAAGTAATTGGTCCCTATGTCCAATTCAAAGTATCAGGACATTTTGGAGACAAAAAGTGATAAAGTCATTATGACATTCTAAACTGCTAACAATGAACAAATTTATGAATTCTACATCTTGTTCTGGATAATGCTAAGAATTGGAGCCGTCAACCTGCACAGCAAGTCTCAGTGTGTGGACCTTTCCTGAGCATATATTACACATGCCAGTCCTCTCACTGGTTCCAAAGACCCTGAAGATGAGTAGTAAACACATCCACAAATTCACTAGTGGGTGCTGAGAGGAAAATAATTGAAGTGGAGACCAAACTTATTTGTAGATAATGTGCTCTCGCTTTTCAAAATGTGCTATCCTGAGATCAAATATTCATTCCAT
This sequence comes from Redunca redunca, assembly GCA_006410935.1. Classification (NCBI taxonomy): domain Eukaryota; kingdom Metazoa; phylum Chordata; class Mammalia; order Artiodactyla; family Bovidae; genus Redunca; species Redunca redunca. Next base: position 424,126 of record SJYQ01084880.1, read on the forward strand.
CTGAGGTAGCCATGGCCCCAAGGCCATGTAAGCAACAATGTAAAAGGCCAACTTTGTTAAAGTGGGAAGGGATATGCAAGTGTTTACCTGCCACTCTCAAAAAACTCATTCTGAGTTCTAATGCAAGCTCACATTCAATATCATCACATAAACTTGTGATATTCTTAAATAATTCATTTAATTCTTTCCAGTTAAATTTCATATCATCAAAGCATTAAAGAAAATGTACAATAAGCTGAAATCTATAAACACCAAGCAACAGGCTACAAATAATGCTTTACTGAGAAAAGCCTTTGCAAAGCATGGTGTATTGAAATGCAATAGGATTCAGCCACAAAAGGGAATGAAGTACTGATACCTGCTACAACATGAATGAATCTTGAAAACACTATGCTATGTGAATGAAGCCAGACACCAGAGGCCACATATCATATGGTCCTATTTATATAAATGCTCAGAATAGAAACATCCATAGAAAAAGAAAGCAGATTAGTGATTGCCAGGGCTAGGGTCAGAGAGAATGAGGAATGACTGTTCATGGAAGTTTCTTTGGGGGCTGATTACAATGTTCTATAAGTAGATGAGGAAGGCTGCACAACTTTGTTAATATGCTAATACCCACTGAACTCAACAATTCAAAAAGATGAATTATGCCATGCAAATTATATCTCAACTTTAAAACTTCACAATATACTCAGGGCATGTGGTTCAGGTGGCATACAAATAAATATTCTCTGGTTTATTTTTATATTACAGTGAGATTTTAAGTACCAAGAGAATCTGGCTTTATTGTTAACACAGATCTATAACAGAAACGTAAATTCAACAGGTGTGTATTCGATGACCGCAGCACTTTCAAAAAATGTCTTCCCCTCACCAGAATCAATTGTACGGTTTTAGAGAAAATCAGGACCAGATTCCCTGCAAGTCTTGAAATGTCAACCATGTGCATCACATCATCCCTGAGCACTCTCCTAAAGCTTTTAGAATTTAAATTATGTCCATGTATCTGGCATGCTATTGGCAACTATCACCATATTTACAATGCAATTCCCATTAGTTAGAACATGGAAATTATTTCTTTTTGTAAAGATTACCATGCCAAGAGCAGCACCATCTCTTGGATGAAAAATATAGGTTGATATCTATTTTATTATGAGCAATCTAGAAAACAAATTAGGATCCTCTAACTGAAAAAAAACTCAAGTACGGGTACTCACAAACAGAGGTACATCTTCTACCTTTCAGGTTAATGCCTCCAAAATTTCATCATAATAGAACATCTTCATGAAGGAAAAAAGACATTTCGTTAACAGAATACAAAAATCTAGTTTTATAATTCTTCCAGAAAATGCTAGGAACACTTGGATCTGCATTCCAGGTAGATATTCTACCTGGCTTTTGCAGAAGGCAGTTTCAATATTAAAGGTGTAACCTGGAAGGTGGTGGGTGAAAGATGAATCCCAATAACTATCAACCTGCACCTTTCCTCTGACGTTGGCAGCAGTGGCAGAACGTTGATGGAAATTTTGATTAAAACTTTTTTTTTTTTAAGTGATGCCCAGACTTGAATGTGACTAAATTAAAAGTACAGAAAAACACAGAAAAGTCAGGTTGATGCCTGCTCCTGTCCTTTCAGGGGTGTGTGTGTATGTGTGTGTGTGTGTGTGTGTGTGTGTGTGCGTGTGTTTAATTCGCAACAGACACGTGTATTTCTCATTCAAGCCCCAAATATCCATAGCGTGAACTTAACAGCAAGAATGCCATACAGTACGTAGCCCCGCCGCACGGCTGTATTTATCTTTTTTTTAAATGTGTATCGAAGAGGCTCTTTCCACACTTTGCAAAGAGGAGAGAGACGAGCTGAGAGGTCAGGGGGCGCGATGGGCAAACCCCCTCTCTCGGCGGCGGGCGCAGCATTCCTGCCCGCAGGTGGGCCGCGGCGGAGGTGCGAGGTGGGCAACGGGCGCACCCTCCCGCGCCGCTGACACCCGCCGTGCCGCCGCGAGCAGCGCGGCGGGCGCCCCAGTCCGCCGTCCCTCTGTCCTCCCTGCTAGATGGCGGCGCGGCAGCAAGTACCGAAGGCTCTGAAAACCCTCGACCCGTGTCCCTGGAGGGGAAATGCAAATGTTATCACTCACCCAGGCGGCAAACACAGAGGAGCTGCATACAGGCGAGGAAGCGCTTTAGGGTTAGCATCTCCAGACGGTCTGGGGTTTCCCACCGCGCGGCTCCTCTGCGGGTCTGAATGGAGGCAGAGGGCGCCAAGCAAATGTTTTCTCCTCCGGGGGATGGACTGGTGCGAGGTTGTGCGTGTGAGCGCGCGCGTGTGTGTCTGTGCGTGTGTAAGAGAGAGAAGGAGAGAAATAACCGAGGGGAGGACGCACGGTGCTCGCGGGCGGGGGAGTCGCTAGCCGAGGCGCATGTCGGGCGTGCAAGACTCCGTCTCGCTGGCCGGCGGCGGCCGCGGTCTGAGCGCTCGGAGCGCGGCGGCGCCGGTGTGCCGGGTGCGCGCTCCGGCGGGGCTGTGCGCGCGGCGGGGGCGGGGGCGCGGGCACGGGCGGGGGCGCCGCGCCGCTGGGAGCGTGCGGTCGCGCGGGGTCGCGCGCAGGGGGCGGAGGGGCGCGGCTGCGGCTCTGGGGCCGGTCCCAGAGCGGCGATTCGCAGAGCCACCCCCCTCCCTCCTCCCCACGCCAGAAGCTTCGCTGCCCCGGAGTTTGTGGAACCCGCTGGGGTTTGGAATCTTCGCCGGAGAAAATGCCTCTTCATTAAGACTCCTTCATCCGTTTGGAAGAGAAGAGGAAGCCCAACCCCCATTGTCCGGCGCAGCCAGAGACTGACCTTTGGGGTTCACCCCTGGAAATGTTTTTCATTTGATTGTTGTCCTCTCAGCGTATGCTAAGTTGGTACACTCAGAAAGAGGTTGGGGAGGCGGGCTGGGTAACTTGGGTTCCCATTTCTTTTCATTTTTCAAATCTCCAAAGTAGTTCCAGACCACATTTCCTTCGGGGCGGTTGACTGCAAATAATCTCCGGCCGCGACTGTGAACAGTTAGACCCTGCCGCTGCCCCTGCCCCTGCCTCTGCCCCGGACTCCAATCGAACTCCCCTGCTGTGCACAGCTGCCTGGAGTAACTTTAAGCTCAGCCATGGTCCTCCCGGGCGCACGGAACTCCCCAAGTGTCTCCTTGCAGAGTCGAAAGGGAAGATTTTTTATTTTTTTAATTGCTCTATTGCAGAATATACCAAAAAAAAAAAAAAGTAACACATGCCTTGAACTGGAATGTCACATTGTATGTACCTTCTATGTTTCTACTTATATAAGACTCCATTTCTAGCCTTTCAGGAGTCTGGTCTAAGGCACAGAAAGTCAAGTTCTGGAATTTATACTTGTATTCTTAGTAATCATTTGATGTAGGTTATCTGTACAGTGTGTACTCCCGTGCCTTGTTCTTGTCTCAAAAATAGTATTTCAGCTTTAAATTTTTCAAGAAAGCTTGCCACACACAATATTGGGTTCTGAATGTATTTTGGCTGTCACTGCTGTTTCTTACTAATATCCACTGTCTCTAAACACTAAGTTAAATACGCAAAGTTAATATAATGAAATTTACTGTTGCTTCTGAAATTGATTACAGTCATGTAATACATTTCAAATCTGTGTGTTTATTATATATGTTTATTCAGAAACACATATAAATAGTAAGAAAATGACCCTTGATCTTGTTTTTTCCCTGAATGAAAATAGGAATGCTGCAATTTTTATAAGAATTGTGATGGAGATGGATGATTGCTCAGGTGAGTTTTCACTTAAGAAGAAAACTTTGGCTTGAGTAGCAAGAAATGTGTATATAAACTAGAAATGCAATGAAAGTTCAGAGAAAGTGTTTCACATGGACTGGAGTAAGTAGAGAAGGTTTCTTAGAGATGTGTAGTTAATCCAGAATGACTGGCTGGAAAAAAATTGATGTCAAAGAGGGTGGAGACGAGAATGAAAGAAGCAGATGTTATGTGCTATAAAAACAACATGAATTAAATTTGAGCAGATTGACTGGGGTGTGATCACAGGGAATGTTGATTGCCTAGTGGAGGAGCTTATACCTGAAATACTAAATAAGAGTTAACTACACAAGAAACTTCTGAGAACATCTGTTTAGAAACAAGGTTTGGTCAGGGGCCTGTTTGGTGTTCTATGTGATCTCAATTATCAAATCTAGGCTAGACTGCCAGAATAGCCTAAGAGTAGCAAAATTTACTCTTAACTCTCCTCTTATGTGGCCACAAAGTCACATCACTAGTCACTTTTTTGAGTTAGATCACAAAGCACTGCTGAAACCAAAATTATCCTGATAAAAAGGATAGGTGGATCTTGTAGTATCTGCTAGTTTTATTCTCACAGTTAAAAGTATTGTCATTTACCCAAGAAGTACAAAAACCACCTTGAGAGCGTAGTCAAGTTGCTGTTGAGGTTTGTATGGGTAACAGGACGGAAACCAATTCTGTGTTACTGAGAGAAATGCAGAACTGCTTTAGAGGACCAGCCACCATGGATCTGATAGTCCCAGGGAGGACAATGGAGTGAAAGGCTTCAGAGGTTCAGTCCCTGGAAAACAGGTCTTTGCAGTCATTGCAACAGCCCAGGTGTGGAAGAGAAGCCATCAGAAGGGCGGGAACATCAAACACATTGTAACTCACCTTTCACAATTTTATAGTAGTCCCAGCCATTTCTGAGATGTGTTACCTGAACAGTGTACATTAGCCATTGTGGGTTAAAGTTAGAAAGCCTTAAAATCAGCCTCTGTTCACAGGCTCAATCTATCATCTATTTATCTATCTACCAATCTACTTATTTATCCACATATAAATATATATTCTCTTTTGATATAAATATACTTACATATTTTATATTTATTTTCTTTAATATATAATCAAGGTATATTTTGTGTTTGTACATGTTCTGGTAAAGTTTAGTTGCAGTATGCTGTTTCATGTCAATCACATTTAGGTCCTGGAAGTTTATATTTATTTACATACAGAGTTCAATACATTCCTGGAAGAATACTTTTTCTCAAAAAAAAAAACAGGATACAATTCTTATGATAGTTGGGTAACTTAAGGAACCTCTTGCTTCTTGGAGGATCTTACCTGGGATTTTATGGTGAACTCTAGCCAGAGGCTGCTGGTAGCAACTCATGAGAGTCATAGATTTCTTCACTTTTCACCATAAGCTCTTTGTTTAATTTCTCAGTGTTCAGATGAAGATTTGGATCTTCTAGTGGGTCTTCATTTTAGCTCTCGGCCGGAGCTGTGGTGTGTGCTTAGTCTCAGTCATGTCCAACTATTTACCACCCCGTGAACTGTAGCCCGCCAGGCTCCTTTGTCCATAGGAATTTTCCAAGCAAGAATACTGGAGTGGGTTGCCATGCCCTCCTCCGCAGGATCTTCCCAACCCAGAGATCAAACTCAGGACTCCCACATTACAGGCAGATTACCGTCTTAGCCACCAGGGAAGCCCCAGCGCTGTGGTTTCCTCAAATATAACCAAAATTTCAGGCAGGCATCCAGAGTTTTCTTGGGCAGAAGAATGCTGTGTCCATTTCCATCCATTGCATAGCCACAGCTATACCCAGAAAGAGAGTAACAGCTGGGTTGTTGTGCGTATGAATTGCCAAAGGGTGACTCGGGTGGGACTGGAACTCTGGCTTCTTTCTTTTTAAGGTCAGTGCAATCAATTAACAACTTATATCAAGAAATAGAAGAGAGTTTTATTTGAGCTACAGTGAGGACTAGAGCCTAGAAGACACAAGTTCAAGAAGCACTTGAATTGTGTTCCACCAGATTACAAAATGGGGGAGGCATTTATTGCTAAGACCTGCAGTAGTATAAAAGTTATTGGTCCAAAATTGAGATTGAGGCTGGCAAGAAGTCAAGGTGCTTGTTAAGCAAGGATTGATTGAGGACTGAGATGATTGCATAGTTACAGGGGAGACCTGAAACCACAGGCTTGCATCTGGCAACTGCTAGCTGCTAGCAGATATTGTTTTGAATATGGTTGGTGGTGTCCTGAGTATTCAAGTTCTCAGTGATGCAGGAACCTGTCTGAAACCATAGCCACGATAGCCACATGGCTCTGTTTTGAATACCTGAACCACAATGACTCCATTTTCATTTTTAAATGCATTCTTTAATGCAATTAAAAAAATTTTTTTAACTTTTTTTTTTTAACTTTACAATACTGTATTGGTTTTGCCATACGTTGACATGAATCCGCCACAGTGTACATGAGTTCCCAATCCTGAACCCCCCTCCCACCACCAAATTTAACCAGATAGCCTATATTTTTATTTGCTAAATCTTACCATCTCACATTTACATATCTGGGAATTGTCTGATGTCAGGGTTAGTCATTTGTGGTTGTGAAATGTCCATGGTTACCCATAAGCATCCTTACTCGGCAAATTATTTCCAAAGTGTTCCTAACATAAATAAAGATAGAGGCAGATGGTAGAAGGGAGGTGTTTTATCTGCAGAATCTGTTTGACTCGTAAATTCAGTGGAAGTGCTAAGAAACTGAAGAATACTGTAGAGTCAGTGAATACAATATGGAATTAAAGAGGAATTAAAGTATCTATACTTTTTATACTATGACAGTAATACATTGTTCCCATATAGCTCATATGGGTGTGTGCTCAGTCACTCAGTGGAATCCAGCTCTTGTGATTCCCGTGGACTGTAGCCCACCAAGCTCCTCTGTCCATGGAATTTTTCAGGCAAGAATATTGGAGTGGGTTGCCATTTCCTATTCCAGGGGTTCTTCCTGACCCAGATATCAAACCTGAATCTCTTGTATCTCCTGCATTGGCAGGTGAGTTCTTTTTTTTTAATTTTATTTATTTATTTTTTACTTTACAATATTGTATTGGTTTTGCCATAACATAACATGAATCCGCCACGGGTATACATAAGTTCCCACTCCTGAACCCCCCTCCCACCTCTCTCCCCATACCATCCCCCTGGGTTATCCCACTGTGCCACATGGGAAGTCCCATAGCTCACATATATTATTACTTATTTTTATCTATTGTCACAGACAAATATATTTGAGCAGAAATCGTCAGGTTGGATCGATTAAATGTTTACCCTCTGAAAAAATAATTTTTTGTAAGTAAGACACTTAGTAGATTAAGATAATTGTTAGTTGTACTAAGACAAATGTATTCCTTAGAATGAGAGAGCAATTCCTCTTCTGCCTTTGCTGGTTATAAGCTAATGACTGATATTTCAACATCTACATGTGCCACTCCATTATCTCTACGCACCACCATCAAGATTATAAAACATAGTAAAATAATTATTTTTTTCTTTTCCTCTAACAACCGTGATCTGAACGGTTCAAGTAAGTTCCCAAGGATGTATTCTCAAGATTCTATGGCCTTAAAGAGAAAAATCTAGGTTTATTTCTCCTTTCATTTCCTTGCCATTTAAATGTGAAAACGCATTTTTCCTTGTTCTGTCAGAGACAAGCATGGAATATAAAGCGTTCTTACAAGCTTAATTTAAAATCAATATTTGCCTGTTCTCTAAGCCTTTGAAAAATGTCTACAATAGTATTAGATTAGAAAGCAAGTATGTAAAACAAATTCTGAAGACCAGAGAATCCGCATTGGACTGGTTCATTGGAATGAGCTATTCTGTTTGTTGCCTGTCTTTCACCAAAAATAACATATAGCCACTCTAGATGATTCATTATACTTTTGACAATGTTAAAAATCATTATGTTCATTTTTTCTTTTTAGCCAAAATATTATCTCTCTATAACTGCCATCCATCAGATTTTAGGACCAAAACAAATCTCTTTCCTTTACTTCTAGGAAAGAGATACTTCTAGATTGCTTTCCTCCAATCTCAGATAATGAGGTTTCCCTTCCCTGGCTAAATGCTCATTCTTCCAAGCTTGGTCTGAACCCTCTGACTTTTCTGGAGCCAATGGTTCATCATTTCTTTGAACCTCTCCTTCATGATATACTCTTCTCAGTAAACTATTAAAATATTTTTCCATTAAAAAATCTCTTCTTGACCACATGGCTCATTATAATTATAGCATTCCTTCATATTTTTCTTGTTAAGAATAGACTGTAGTCATTTTCTCTACTTCCTTGCCTCCATTTGTCTCAAACCACTAAGTTTCTGCCTTCCTTATTCCATTTATAGAGTTCTTCAGAGAGTATAAAGTCATATCCTAATGATCTTGCAAGTGCGTAGCACCTGAAACTAAAAACTCACCATTCTTCCTAAACGAGCACTTTCTAGAGTCCTCAAAACCTCAGAAGTTTTATTGATCCCCTCTTCCTCAACATCCCCATCTAATCAGTCACCAAGTCCTACAAATTACTCTTAAATTCCTTTCTGTCTGTATCATTATTTCTGTACTTAATTAATGTTTGAGAACACGAACTAATTTATTGAAAAAGAGTCACTATCACAACAGTACTGCTGGCTCCTTCTCTTGCCTGCTTCTAATAAGGTTTCAGGGAGCTCTGTGATGTTTCCCTATCAGTTCCTAGATATTAATTTAGATCCCCAGACTCAGGAGGTAGCCCCTGTCCCTTGTCTTACCTATTGGCTTTTCGGTAACAGACTTAGATAGCTCATGACATATTTGCCTTGACTTAGAACTTACCTGGTGGTTGCTGTTCATCAGGTGACGGCATGGCTGGCGGGCCTAGAATATCTCCAGTGTACTCCCAGCCTACTATGATCTTCTGTCCTCTTCCTGCACAATTAACTACTCCTTTGCTGATTGTGTAGAAGCAGAGAACAGGCTGGATCTGAAAACTTCAATCTTTCCCTGTTGTTTCCAGCAGAAGTATTTGGCCTTCAGTTAATTTAAAATTTTTTTCTATCGATACTTTATATATATATATATATATACACACACACAACATACACATATGTATATGAAATAAAATATTTCCTGCTATATCAGTAAAGCAAGGATGTCACAGGCATAGCGATTCCAGCCCTCTAATATAAGCCCCTGAGCACTAAAGGCACTCAGGAAGGAGAAGAATGCCTGTACTCAGGCAGCCATCAGACTGCAGCTACTGCCTATGGTGAGACCCAAGGAAGCTCAGGATGTGGAAAAACACAAGATACTGGGCTGGATAGGGTAGTTGAGTTGTATATGGAAGGAATGATTTCAGTGAGCCCAGATTCTTGCATCTTCCCATACATAGAAAAGCACTAAATTGCTTAACTCGGGCTATTTGGTTTTCTTTAATTAACAATAATCTTTTGATGTTCAGACTACCTGCCCTTGGATACAAAACTTGTGTATAACCTGCGTCCTCCCCTGGCCTCCTCAGAGCAGTCCTCTCAGGGTTACTTGAGATGCTGTCTCCCAGGCTGGAAGTACTGAAAATTCCCACTGCATAAAACATAACTCTTAACTTTTCAGTTCAGTTCAGTCGCTCAGTCGTGTCCAACTCTTTGTGACCCCATGGTCTGCAGGACGCCAGGCTTCCCTGTCCATCACCAACTCCTGGAGTTTACCCAAACTCATGTCCATTGAGTCGCTGATGCCATCTAACCATCTCATCCTCTGTCATCCCCTTCTCCTTCTGCCGTCAATCTTTCCCAGCATCAGGGTCTTTTCAAATGAGTCAGCTCTTCACATCAGGTGGCCAAAGTATTGGAGTTTCAGCTTCAACATCAGTCCTTCCAATGAACACTCAGGACTGGTCTCATTTAGGATGGACTGGTTGGATCTCCTTGCAGTCCAAGGGACTCTCAAGAGTCTTCTCCAACACCACAGTTCAAAAGCATCAGTTCTTCGGCGCTCAGCTTTCTTTATGGTCCAACTCTCATATCTACACAAAACTACTGGAAAAACCATAGTATTGACCAGACAGACCTTTGTTGGCAAAATAATCTTTGCTTTTTATATGTGATCTGTGTTGATCATAACTTTCCTTCCAAGGACTAAGCATCTTTTAATTTCATGGCTACAATCACCACATGCAGTGATTTTGGAGCCAAAGAATATAAAGTCAGCCACTGTTTCCACTGTTTCCCCATCTATTTCCCATGAAGTGATGGGATCAGAGGCCATGATCTTAGTTTTCTGAATGTTGAGGTTTAAGCCAAATTTTTCACTCTCCTCTTTCACTTTCATCAAGAGGCTTTTTAGTTCTTCTTCACTTTCTGCCATAAGGGTGGTGTCATCTGCATATCTGAGGTTACTGATATTTCTCCCGGCAATCTCGATTCCAGCTTGTGCTTCATCCAGCCCAGTGTTTCTCATGATATACTCTGCATATAAGTTAAATAAGCAGGGTGACAATATACAGCCTTGACGTACTCCTTTTCCTATTTGGAACCAGTCTGTTGTTCCATGTCCAGTTTTAACTATTGCTTCTTGACTTGCATACAGATTTCTCAAGAGGTAGGTCAGGTGGTCTGGTATTCTCAATACTTTCAGAATTTTCCACAGTTTATTGTGATCCACACAGTCAATGGCTTTGGCATAGTCAATAAACCAGGAGTAGATGTTTTTCTGGAACTCTCTTGGTTTTTCTTAACTTTTAGGTTGTGAATATTTTAAGGTCATTTATTTATTTTGGCTGCACCACTCAGCATGCACGATCTTAGTTCCCCAACCAGGGATCAAACCTGTGCCCTCTGCAGTGGAAATGTTGCAGTCTTAACCACTGGATCACCAGGGACATCCCAAGTTAATTTAAAATTTTGAGAGCTAGGAAATATCTGTATTTCCAGGCATTTACAAAACCCTGATATTTGCCATTAGCCATTCTCCCTAAGTATCTACTTTTAGTTACGTTATTCCTAGACATTGTCTCCTGTTCCCTAAAATAGGAATAAAACCTGAGGAAGCCCATACCCTTGGAAGATTCTCTGGTTACTTTCATAAGAAAGAGTAACTCAAACAGGTAATACAGTTGAGAAACTGGTATAAAGCAAAGTTCTAGAAAACTAATGATCAATGCTTTACTGTATTTTCTCTTGTAATAGTGATTGTAGCAACAGGGACATGGCAACTATTAAGTGCCAAACATTGTTCTAAAGATGTTGTATATAATTGTCTAATCTTACAGCAAAACTGTGATGTGGGTAACTTTACCATATTCCCAATCTCATGGGAAAACTGAGGCAAAATGTTTTGTCTAGTCACACAGATCATAAATGACAGACCTTGGATGTGAATTCATATATTTAATCATTAATCTACACTGCCTCTCTCTGAAGACACTTAAGAGATTCTACACCAACTATTCCCTTACCAAACTCAGATCAGGTGCCTTACATGGTTGAAAGATGTTCCTATTTTGCTTTCTTGATACATAGTATACTTCACAAGTTTGTCCCCTGTCAAATGTCACTAACGTGAACTGTAACGTGTGACGTGGAAAATATTCTATCTACCCAAATTAGACTATTATTAGCCTGAGAAGAATATTGGTTTGTGTTTCTCTTCTTTTCAGTTACCTAGTGTGTGTGTGTGTGTGTGTGTGTGTGTGTGTGTGTGTGTATACACACATATGAAACAAATCTATGAAAAGATTTGGAAAATCAATGTAATTAACCAGAAGGTGACATCAAGACCAGAAGAAAGAGGGCCATCATTAGGACCTTTGTTTTCTTCCCTGAAGCCCCTAGCACCTGGTGAATTTCCAAAATCTTATCAAGAAAACAGCATATAATAATATTTATCCTTTATTAATATCAGTTCAGTTCAATTCAGTTGCTCAGTCGTGTCTGACTCTTTGCAACCCCGTGAATCACAGCACACCAGACCTCCCTGTCCATCACCAACTCCTGGAGTTCACTCAGACCCACGTCCATCAAGTCAGTGATACCATCCAGCCATCTCATCCTCGGTCATCCCCTTCTCCTCCTGCCCCCAATCCCTCCCAGCATCAGAGTCTTTTCCAATGAGTCAACTCTTCGCACGAGGTGGCCAAAGTATCAGCTTTAGCATCATTCCTTCCAAAGAACATCCAGGACTGATCTCCTTCAGAATGGACTGGTTGGATCTCCTTGCAGTCCAAGGGACTCAAGAGTCTTCTCCAACACCACAGTTCAAAAGCATCAGTTCTTCGGCGCTCGGCCTTCTTCACAGTCCAACTCTCACATCCATACCTGACTACTGGAAAAACCATAGCCTTGACTAGACGGACCTTCGTCGGCAAAGTAATGTCTCTGCTTTTTAATATGCTATCTAGGTTGGTCATAACTTTCCTTCCAAGGAGTAAGCGTCTTTTAATTTTATGTCTGCACTCACCATCTGCAGTGATTTTGGAGCCCCCAAAAATAAAGTTTGACACTGTTTCCACTGTTTCCTCATCTATTTCCCATGAAGTGATGGGACCGGATGCCATGATCTTTGTTTTCTGAATGTTGAGCTTTAAGCCAACTTTTTCACTCTCTTCTTATTGCTGTCAAATCTATGCCAAATATTTTTGCATCTGTGATCTTTAATTATTCCAAAACAAAATTGGATATATCATTTTTCCATTTCTTAGACATTTTCCAAGGCTGTAAGAGCTTAGAATAAATCAGAGTCAAAGAACTTGTGATGATAGAATTGGAATTAAAAACCAAGTTTCAAGGGATTCCAATGTGTATGCCTTTCCCATAAACAAACTTTAAATTTAGTCACCCAGTGGAAGGCATCTTTTTGAAACAGCAGTAGCTCGATACATACCAAATCCCCTAGTGAGCACCATAGTTGAAACTGAATTGATAAGATTCCTGTGTGCTTTATATTCCAATGAAACTAGTTCTTAATAGCATTTATGCCTGTCTGTCTTTGTATATATAAATTTGGAAAATTAAAATTTGAAGCCCNTGTCTATCTTTGTATATATAAATTTGGAAAATTAAAATTTGAAGCCCAATCAAGCATATTTAGTGAAGAAATGTCTAAGGATATGGGTAAATTGATAAAATAATAAAAGCCTACATGGGGAAAATACATAATGAAAAGTGAAGTTGACAAAGAAAATTAAAATATTTGGGACTTGACTGGATAAAAAAAGTTAATTTCTCAATCACTAGAAGCCAGTTTAGCTGCCTTGAATAGGGTTGTTGGGGAATCTAGGCTGCTTTGAGCTTTTGGTATTTCCTTCTCAACATGCATTTTCACAATTTCAGGGTAAGAAAGTATTGGTGGGTGTTTCATGTCAGCTGAGATATTTCCATACAGCTATGACATCTATCACCTCCCTTCCAGCCCATTACTTTTCCAAAGTGCCTAGAAGGAAAGGAGAAATGAATATAGGTAAATAATAGATATGTCTTCTACGCAGTGAAAACAAGAGAGAGAGAAACAGAGGGAGGAAAGTATGAAATAAAAGGAAATAAAGAAACTCAGAATCACTGTTTCATGACTTCATAATAGTCTGATAATTGTTTTGCTATTTTTTCTTTGATTCTGAATATTAAAAATCATCTTAAAGACTTTCAGAGAAAAAGGTCTATGGAAATCTCCATTGTCAGAACAGCTCACAAAATGTTCACCCATTGTTGTTCAGTTGCTAAGCCATGCCTACCTCTTTGAAACCCCATAGATTGCAGCACACCAGGTTCCTCTGTCCTCCACTATCTCCTGGAGTTTGTTCAGATTCATGTCCATTGAGTCAGTGATACTATCTAACCATCTCATCTTCTGTTATCCCATTCTCCTTTTGCCTTCAATCTTCTCTAGGATTAGGATGTTTTCCAATGAGTCGGCTCTTTGCATCAAGTGGCCAAAATATTGAAGCTTCAGCAACAGTTAACCCATACCCTCCATCAATCTTTGGCATGTTGCTTCATCCCCTGAAGTCTTCTGTAGTGGGCTGAAGAGGATGGATGGATAGGAATGAAGGGGCTGACTATGACAGTAAGACAAATAGCTTTGTATTACAAAAGCAAATCACTTCTCTGAATCTTTCCTACATTTTTCACCTTTAAAAAGAAAAATGTTGATTACATTTATATACTTTAAGATCAAGAAAGCATGAACTCATTTCTTTCATTTATAATAACACTAGTCCTACTATCACTGCTTAGAAAATGAAAAATGATTTTACCACTTTTGACTTGAGCTGTATTTCCTTCAGTTTACAGTAAGAAAATGGTTTGGGGAAAAAAAAAAAACCTACTGCTGGAAATAAGTAAAGAGCCTGAGGAAAGAACATGGCCCTTCAGCTCAAATGATGGACACTGTGCCTCTCTCTGTCATCTCTTCAGAGCTCGTGTAATCAGTTCAGTTCAGTTGCTCAGTCATGTCCAACTCTTTGCGACTCCATGAACCACAGCACGCGAGGCCTCCCTGTCCATCACCAACTCCCGGAATTTACCCAAACTCATGTCCATTGAGTCAGTGATGCCATNCAGTCCAAAAGCATCAATTCTTCGGTGCTCAGCCTTCTTCACAGTCCAACTCTCACATCCATACATGACCACAGGAAAAACCACAGCCTTGACTAGATGGACCTTTGTTGGCAGAGTAATTTGTCTGCTTTTGAATATGCTATCTAGGTTGGTCATAACTTTTCTTCCAAGGAGTAAGCGTCTTTTAATTTCATGGCTGCAGTCACCATCCGCAGTGATCTTGGAGCCCCCCAAAATAAAGTCTGACACTGTTTCCACTGTTTCCCCATCTATTTCCCATGAAGTGGTGGGACCAGATGCCATGATCTTAGCTTTCTGAATGTTGAGCTTTAAGCCAGGGATTTAATTTAGGTCATACCTGAATGGTCAAGTGGTTTTTCCCACTTTCTTCAATTTAAGTCTGAATTTGACAATAAGGAGTTCATGATCTGAGCCACAGTCAGCTCCTGGTCTTGTTTTTGCTGACTATATAGAGCTTCTCCATCTTTGGCTCATATGATCTGTTACATACAAATTGAATGGGCTTTCCAGATTTTCACTTACTTGCAACAGGTGATTAAAGAATATAGACTCATAGAGGTAAAAATATGAGTTTACATATTTTTCATTAACTGTCCTTATGAGTTAGTATGCTATAAACTGCATCTTGCTTATTGCATCTTGGTTAGAGTCTATTCATTTTTCAGGCACTTTTGTTTATTAAAACTACACTCAAGTCTACACCATGAATACTGTATGGATTCAAATGTTCTTCCTTGTCTTCAGGGGTAGACAGATTTAAGCAATTTGGTGACGGTGCATTCTTCTTAAAGGATTTTTACCCCCAAATTTCTAAGGGTTCTGACTCCTCAAGGGTTTGGGGTAGAGATATCAGAGAATAGTGAAAGTATCTGCTCACTTACCAGTATGAAGACACAATCCTCCTCTTATTTTTTTTGCCACTTCTCTGACTGTCATTGATTGACTGTCAATGCCCTTTAGAGAGGATTCAAAGTGGAACTCTTGATTGTTGGGCAAATGTATGGATGTCCTGGAGCTTCTCCACTACGAATTTTTCTGATGTGCATGATTTAGTCCTGGAATATGCCATGTTACATGGCAAAGGGGAATTAAGGTTACAGATAAAATGAAGTTTGCTAATCAGCCTCTAGATTTCCCCGGTCAGGCTGGGATCTGTCTGTCAGTGAAGGAGACAGAGAGATTCAAGTTTGATCCCTGGTTGGGAAAGATCCCCTGGAGTAAGAAATGGTAACCCACTCCAGTATTCTTGCCTATGAAATCCCATGGACAGAGGAGACTGGTGGGCTACAGTCTGTGGGGTCACAAAGAGTTGGACATGCCTGAGTGCGCGCGCACACACACACACACACACACACACACAGTCAGCTTGCAGAATTGAAGGAGATAAATTTTTGTTGGTCATAAGCCACCTAGTCTATGGTATTTCTCCTATAGCCATTTGAACAGACTAAACACTTTCTAATTTTTATTTTCTCTCCTACATTTCTGGGTTTTTTTTCTTGCCAGAAATTTTTTCTTAAGTCTTTTCCCACTCATCTGTCAAGTTTATTGTTTCTCTTATCACAGTTTTAATTTTTAAAAGCTCTTTTGGTCTCTAAATGTCCTTTAAGAGTAGTATATTGTTTTTGTTCCATGAATGCTGTATTTTACCATCTATTTTACTCTCTTCAGAGACTAAAACCCCCAGTCTCCACCAGGAGGGGAAAGTATATGAGTGTGTGAAGCAAGTGAGAGGATCTAGGACCCTAGCTTCTGAAAATTCAAATATGAGTTTGTTTTCCTATATGACAAAAAATAGAATTACTGCTCTATAAATGTTTACACATCAAGGTCTGCTAATTTTTTTCAGTTTTCCCACTTCTTATTCTGATAGTATGACACTGCTAGATTTTCCTCAACAGTTAGCTTATCTGCAAGACAACTCCATGGGTTCCACGCCTAGTGTCTAGAGTTCATTTTCATCATCCTGTTTGATCTAATGAACTTACTATAGGTATGATGTTGAGAGAAGAGTTTCCCTCATCCTATATATCCTGCATATACTCATTTCATGATACCACTTTGAAATAATATGATATCGTATGATATCACTTTCTACAAAAACTTCAATAGGTTAGAGCGGTAATTTCTGGTAGCTAATTCAACCACAGTGAAAAAAAAAAACAACAGGAAAGTTGTGCTGTCATGAATCGATCATTCATATTAGGGTGCTTACTTAGCAAAGTGAAGCTTCAATCTTTGCAGTGATGAGGACTACATTTTGTAGGCAGCCAAGCAGGAAAGTAATAAAGCAGGAGCAAGTGCTGGCTTTGCCTAGAATTGAACCAGTTTGCCTAGAGCAAAAGGGAAAAATCAAGTCTAGTAGAGGGGTGTCAATTCATGAAGGGTTGGTTTTTTTCACATACAGTAGCTGAGATGTTATAGTTAAAGCTCAATGTGAGTTTTGAAGCACAGGGAACATGCCTTGTCTCTGGTCTCTAAACCTCAGTTGTCTCCTTGGTAAAGCAAGGACAGGATTCTTCTGAGGATTAAATGAGATAAAATTTGTGAGTGCCCTTTGTACATTTTAAAATGCCATGAAGATCCAACTGGTATGATTGTTGAATGCTTTCTATAGCTGAAGGAGGACTGCATTGCAGGGCACTGCCTGATGCAGCAGATGCTCCATAAAGAGCATCTTCCTTAATCCAAGGAGGAAAAATAAATGCCCTCTCGGTAATAAACAATTAAAATGACACACTAGAGATTTGAGTGCTACATTAACATTTTGGGGGGAAAGGATAATGGCATGGACTGTTCTAAAATCCATATAATCTAATTTTTTGAAGATTATCAGTGTTGTAGAAAGAGCAGCAACTATACTTACAGGGAATACATACATACATATATATATATATGGCACAAGTGGTTTCTCCTTTTCCCAAAAATGAGACTAAATAAGTTAAAATTTACATGACAAATCAACAGCTTAGGTGATCGTGATAATAATGATGAAGTTAAACAATTTTTTAGGACTAGAAAAGAAATGTAGAAATCCTCTCTTTTACATTTCAATGAAACAAGATTACTCAAAGATCTAGTTGAAGTACAATAGTTATTTACTTAAATGACTAAGTTACTAAATAATCTAATTAGTAAGAAAACCAGAACTAAAATACAAATATATTGAGCCTTCATGTAGTCCTCTTTCTACAACACCAGGCTACCAATCCAATATCATTTACACTTTTTTTTCTTTGATAGGATTTTAAAATATAGTGGTCATTGGCAAATATTTGATTATTAAACATTATCTTATTAAAAAAACAATAAATGTTTTCTCCCAAACATGCCTATTTCTAGAAATTATGTTTCCTAAAAATATTCACTGATTGTATACCGTGTCTCCTTGGCTTCTTCCCACCTATCCAATTGTTAAAATTATGTAAATAAAATAAACTATTAATTTCTTAAAAGTAGTAATAATCCCTATGGATTATCTCCCTCAACATGTATTCCAATCCTCTTTTGTGATACAGAGGCTGGAAAGCTAAAAACACTACATTTCTCATATGCAGTCAAAGCAAAAGAATTTTACCCATCAGATGACATAGGTGAGGTGAGACATATACAGGCATACATATGTTACATTTCGTTCTTTGTAAATACAGTATAAAAATGAAGTCTTCGGTACAAACACGCACACATACAAGCGTGTGTATGTGAGCCTATGAGTCTCCTCTTAGGTTACCATTCTTATAATGCTCATGTTTAATGTATTTTTAGAAATGATTGTTGGATATACCCAAGAATGTACTCTAATTTTATCATGGAAATGGATTTTTTGATTAAGAACTATAGACCCTCTACTATCCTGTCTGATGTGTTGATTTCTCAAGCTGGCATTCAGGACGGGTGAGTTGCAAAGTACAATGAAGCAATTCACTGTGGGTGAACAAGAACAAGCTTAAATGTGTTGAAATGATTTTAGGGCAAATTTCACAAAGCTAATTGCACTTCAAAGCAATCTCTCTTTTGAGTCAAATCTAACCAAAGAATTGAATGTCATCCAGTTATTATATAAAACAAATGTAAACTAGATCAGAGTATAGTACTCTAACATAGGGCAATACTACATAAAATAAGTGAACACATCTTTTGGATAAACTAACTATGTAATATAAAATATATATATATATATATATACAAGTTAAACTATGTTATATAAAGCATAAATGATTATATTTATCATGTCTTTCATAAATATAGACTTCCCTGGTAGCTCAGACAGTAAAGTGTCTGCCTATAATGTGGGACACCCAGGTTCAATCCCTGGGTCAGGAAGATCTACTGGAGAAGGAAATGTCAACCCACTCCAGTATTCTTGTTTTGAAAAATCCCATGGATGGAGGTGCCTGGTAGGCTACAGTCCATGGGGTCCCAAAGAGTAGGACACGACTGAGCAACTTCACTTTCTTTTTCTTTCTTTTTTCATAAATATGAGAAATTGGGCAAAATATATAATAA
>SJYQ01084880.1:443190-501312 GCA_006410935.1 Redunca redunca
CTGGTAAATAACATTCAGTATTCCTTTTAATTCATTGAACTGCTTTTTTTCTGACAAATATAAAGAGCTTTTAAACTATCCTTATATAATAGTTTTACCATGTAATGATTCATTTTTTAAACAATAAGAGGAATACTTGAACAGAAATTGCATTGCATCCAAAATTAATTATCCTTAAAGTAAAGTTTCCAATTTATTTCTGTATTTTTATTATTGAGGTTTTAATCATTTAGAATGAAATGAACAAAACTAAGTGTTAGTGGAATTATCCTGTGCTGAAACTGCATTTTGTGGCTTGTGTCAATTTATGATTTATTATACTGGCTTGTTTTTACTTTTGAGAAAAACTGAGGAACATGCCAAATACAGCAATAAATCAGTGTGGATTGGCCAATCATTGCAATTTCAAAAGTCTTTATACTTTCTATATCAGCCTACACAATATCTCATGAAATGAGAAAATAAGTTACTATGCCATAATCTAGTGGTATTTTATGCCATAAACTAAAGTTTTATGGTATTTTTATTATTAATGTAGAAATATGGGACTCTTAAAATTACTATAATGTAAAGAGTGGAGACATTGTTAATGATTTTATGAACAGATCAAAGGAAATATAAATTATCTCCTGAGACCAGGAAGCAATTGTTTTGTCTTGGTTTCTTCATAGACCTACAGGCTGAAAATTCCTCTTCATGAAATGATAATACTTGAAATTAGGGGCAGGAAGAATGGCGGAAGTTTGGGAAACCATCCTTCTGAATGGAGTCAAAGTAGAGAAAAATTTCTGAAATTATTTGTAAAAAAAAAAAAATAAGCTTTGATGTACTTTAAAAACAGCTTACCATCTGTATTAGGTATCTACTGCTGCATAACAAATCACCCCAAAGCTTAACAGCTTAAGGCAAATAACATTCTCTCACATCATTTTTAAGGATTAACGATCCAGGCTCAGGACTTCCCTGGTGGTCTAGTGGTCAAGAACCCACCTGCCACTGCAGGGGACATGAGTTTGATCCCTGCTCCGGGAAGATTCCACATACCTCAGGGCAACTAGACCCATGTGCTGCAATTACTGAACCCACACTCTAGAGCCTCCAACCTAAACTACTGAAGCTTGCACACCACAGTTTGCCCCACTCGTGCAACTAGAGGAAGTCCACTTGCAGCAATGAAGACCCAGAGCAGTCAAAAATAAACAAATATATATATATATATATATATATATATATTTTTTTTTTTAAAGAAGAATCCAGGTACAGCTTTACTGGCTGGTTCTGGCTCAGGGTCTCTCAAGAGACTGCAGTTGAGCTGTTGGCTGGCATTTCAGTCTTTGATGCCTTGCATGGGGCCTGAGGGTCTGTTTCCCAAATCACTTACACATATACTCCTTCAGTTTTTCACCATGTGCTGCTCATGACATGGCTTCCTCCAGTGCAAGTGATCCAGGATGGAGGCTGCAGGCTTTTATAAACTACCTTCAGAGCAGCACACCTTGACCTCCACTGTGGTCTGGGTCACATAGACCAACTCTGGCGTAATGTGGGACCTGACTATACACGGATGTGAGTACTAGGAGTCAAAGCTCAGTGGGAGTCATGAGCTTTGGCAAGTGGTTACCACACCATCCTTCATTCAGTTGTTTATGCATTCATTCATTTGTAAACATCCACCAAGTCCCCTTTATGTGCCAGAAACTGTGTTAGATCCTAGAGATAAAATAACCAAAATAGACACAGTTTCTACTCATGGAGACAAAGTATCAGACGTTTACAGTGGTTAAAGCTGTATTGGGATTCCTAGGTGGCACTAGTGATAAAGAACATGCCTGCCAATGCAGGAGACGTAAGAGATGTGGATTTAATCCCAGGGTCAGGAAGATCTGCTGGAAGAGGGCATGGAAATCCGTTCCAGTATTCTTGCCTGGAGAATCCTCATGGACAAAGGAGCCTGGTGAGCTACAGTCCACAGGGTCGCAAAGAGTCAAACATGACTGAAAGGACAACAGTATCAGCAGTTATATTAAACAATTCCATAGGCTGTCTCACAGGCTCCCAATAATATTGTGTATTTCTTTAGCATGTTTCTGGTGCTTGTTTGACTCCACGGATAAAAGGAACATTCCCACACCAACAAATGATACACTTCCTCTTCTCAGATAATCTTCATTTCCATTCCGCCTTACTACACACTCTATGCAGACCATGGAACTTTTCTTCATCTAAAGCCTTTCACCTCCAAAAGCACTTACTTAAATAATCCAGGACTTCCCTCGTGTTATAGTGGATAAGAATCTGCCTGCCAGCGCAGAGCACATGGGTTCAATCCCTGCTCCGAGAAGATCCCACATTCCACAGAGCAATTAAGCCCATATGTCTTACCTATTGAGCCTGCAGTCTGCAACTGCTGAAACCTGTGTTCCTAGAGTCTGTGCTCTGCAGCAAAAGAAGCCATGCAGTGAGAAAGCTGCACGCTGCAACAGAGTGGCCCCCGCTCATCACAGAGCCAATGAAGACCCAGTGCAGCCACAAATACGTAAATACATACATGATCTGTTAAGCACAATTGATAGTCCCAACTTCCTTATAAAACTAATTGTAGTAGGATTGTGCTTCAACACGCTTATGATTTCTAGTTCACTTAGCCATACTTTATTCACATCTGTTAGCTTTCTCCTGTCTCCTCTCCGCTTTCTATCCTCTTAGTCTCTACAATCCAGCATTTTTCGTTTCCCGTTCCAATATTCCAATTTCACTTCCCCTTATTTTGCAAAATTTCAAACTAGGAAGAACCCAATTATCTGATTTTTTTAAATGCCTTTAAGTGACAGCTAGAGCACTGCAAGAAAATTTAAAACAGGGTGAATGGGTTTCACTATAAATTTATAATTGTCAAATGCATAGGTATCCCAAGAATGCCAGAAACCTGATCTCATTTTCCAAATCAGCTTGTTTTCCACTATACACCACAGTGATTCCATTTCTTTTTCACTCTCCTTAAGTACCTGACCCATCTCCACTTTAATGCCTTCAACTCTCAACAGAAAACTTCCAAAGAGGAAATAGAAGTCACCATCTGGAATTTCCCCAATCTCCCTTCACTGTATTTCCAAACATGATTTTGCATCTGTTCTGTCTTCCATCTCTTTTCACTTACTGAAGGAAATGCACTGCTCTGTTCCCATCCGTTCTGTGTGCACATGGATCACACCTTCAGTCTAGTTGCTGCTGCTAAGTTGCTTCAGTTGTGTCTGACTTTGTGCGACCCCATAGATGGCAGCCCACCAGGCTCCCTCGTCCCTGAGATTCTCCAGGCAAGAATACTGGAGTGGGTTGCCATTTCCTTTTCCAGTGCGTGAAAGTGAAAAGTGAAGGTGAAGTCGCTTGGTCGTGTCTGACTCTTGCGACCCCATGGACTGCAGCCTACTAGCTAGGCTCCTCCTTTCATGGGATTTTCCAGGCAAGAGTATTGGAGTGGGTTGCCATTACAGTCTCTGCTTCAATCTAGGGGCAGCCACATCAAAGATTAAACACATCATTTCTCTGATATCTTTTTGGTTTCTTTCACAATGTCCTGAGTCTTTGATTTCCTGCAAGGAGCAAGGTGTTCTCAAATTTCTAACAGTGGGAACCCCCTTAGATGGCACCAACCTTGATTTCCAACTGGAAAAATCGTCTACAAAAGGAAAAGTGATGGCAAATCTAAAAAGAACAGAGGAGAGTTCTGCAGCTTGTACCACCTGGGTGATGCCAGCCTCCTATCTTCCAGGAACACTAGCCAGCGAGTTGTGCTGAAGTTTGCTGCTACCACTGGGGCCACTCCTATCACTGGCTGCTTTACTCCTGGAACCTTCAGTGACCAGATCCAGGCAGGCTTCCCAGAGCCACCGCTGCCGGAGCCTCCCGATCCCAGAACTGATCAGTAGCCTCTCACAGATGCGTCTTAATATGAACACACCCACCACTGCTCTGTGTGACACAGACTCTCCTCTGCACCATGGGGACATCGCCATCATCGTGGCAACAACACAGGGAGACCAGTCCCGAATCTGCAGTAGTGGATGCTGGCTGCAGAAATTCTGCGCATGTGCAGCATCATCCCTAGCGTGAGATCGGCACTCTCTCTACTTCCGCTGCGATGCAGATGAGGCAGAAAAGGAAGAGCAGCCATTACTGGAAAGTCTGAGACCAGGGAGGAATTTTGGGTGAATGGAGTGCTCCAGCTCCCAAATGTACTGCTGCTCCTCCCGAGGTCACCTGAGAAGGCGCAGTTCCCTTCCGAAGATGGAGCCTTAGCCCAGCCGTTAAGGACTGGTCTGCTGTGCCCACGACGCTGGCCACTGAATGGGTAGGAATAACCACAGAGTGGTCTTAAGCTGTTCTCTCACAGACTCAAACACAAAATTGAAGTAAGGTTGACAGAAGATAAACAGTTTATTTATAACCAACCAACCAACAAATGAAAAAGAAATTTAATTTTTGGTCGACTACTGTTTACAAGCAAAAAATTACATCATTAAAGTATTAGAGGAAATGATAGTATAATTATCATCATATTATAAATGGTAGTATAATTATTAATGATAATGATAATTATCTTTAGAATGAAGATCCCAAAACCCAGAATCTACCCGATGAAGCTAAGTAATATTAATACTGTTAGCTAATTGTTATGATTAATAAGTATCAGGAGAAACAAGATAGGAGAAATACAACTCATGTAAGATTTTAAGAGTTGTTTTAAAAATCTATACAGACCTTATTCAAATCAATAAGAAAAAAACTAAGAACTTGATAGAGTATTGGGCAAAGGATATAAACAGGTTTAATCCAAGCTCTAAAGCCCAAGTGGCTCCCAGTAGACTGAAGTTGTGAGCCAGAAGCCCAGGGAAGAGTCTTGAACAGAATCATGTTCTGCCTGAGATAGATCATAGGGAGGCTTGAGGTGAGGCCCCCGGGCATTCCTTTAGGATGTTATTGTTGACCTTTAGCCAAAAAGTTTAGCAGCAGTATTGGGGAGTGGAGGTAGGGGTTCAGTGTGCTGTTGAGTGTAGCAGCAGACTTACAGAAGCAAAGGCAGGAATGTGGGTGACTGTCAAGAAGTTGACTAACATCAGGAAGGAAAGACAGAGCGGGAGGCAAGAAGGAGGCATGGTTACTAGGAGCCTTTTTTTAAGTGAAAATCTCTCAGTCGTGTCTCACTCTTTGCAACCCCATGGACTATAGAGTCCATGGAATTCTCCAGGCCAGAATACTGGCGTGGGTAGCCGTTCCCTTCTCCAGGGGATCTTCCCAACCCAGGGATGGAACCCAGGTCTCCTGCATTGCAGGCTGATTCTTTACCAGCTGAGCCACAAGGGAAGACCGCCCCCCACCGCCCCCCCACCGCCGACCTTTTTAAGGACAGGAATAATTAAATTAAGCATTTTTGCAGATTGAACAGAAGGAGTCCCTGGAGAAATTTCTAAAAGAATGGATAATTAATGAAGCAAGAATCTGGAGGAGAAGAATAGAAGAACCTTCCAAATTTTTGATAAAGATTAAGGTGCTTTAACTTTAAAGCTCCTATTTTAAATGTCTAGCAAATGCATGCTTTAACCTGAAGAGATATAACTAAGTGCTCCTGCTGTGTTCCCACAGCATCCCCTCCCCATGGATTCTCCTCTTTCCCCTTTATCTCTGTAACTGTTTACAAGCCTGTCTCCCCAGCCACCTCTTCCCTTCCCTGCATCACCTATTCAGAGAAGGGCCTGATGTTTGAGAAATGGATGAGACTCTTCAGCATGGCTCAAGCGCTTCGTGTTTGCCAGCTCAAACCAAGTTTTATAAATAATACAAAATTTCAAAGGTTCTGGGAGAAGTCAACCAAAATGATAGGGAAAATAGAAAGTATGTAAGATTAAAAAAAAAAAAATTCTAAAGGACAATCCCATCACTCTTCCTCCCTATAACCTAACAGTTAAATAAGGGAGAAATATTAGTAAGTGAGAAAACAAGGAAATGGATTGAACAGTATATTAACAATTACTGATGATAAAGGCTTCAACTGCAGAAAGCTATTGAATTCAAATGTTTGGTGCCTCAGGAAACATTTTGCAAATTATTAAACCCATTCCCCTCTATCCCAGTAAGAGGTTCCCCCCCTTCTTCGGCAGAAGTCTTATAAAGATAATTGCTACAGCTCTCCAGATGTGATTTCATAACTCTGGAATCAGTTTAAAGAAATCTTACGCCTCCCATTAATACTGCAGTTGTATAGCTTATTTTTCTGATGAAAAAATAAGCCCAAGAGATTCGTGAGAGGTGAATTCTTCATGACAATTATTTGTGGTGGTAAATTTATTTGAACTTTTTATTGATTTTATTATTATTTTTTCTTGTCTTGGAATGAAATGGATGGAGAATTGGAGTTGAGCTGAGCAGGCCTCTTATGTTATGCTATTTGTCAGTGGGTGTACATGTATGCACATGTGGGTGTGTGTATGCATCCAGGGGACAGGTTTGATTATCTTTTGCTGCCACATTTCTTACACTATCCCTTTACTTTCGGAATTTTTGATGTAAGACAGTTGATCAATGTGAAAATATAGAATTAGCAAAGGTACCCTTATAAAAACTATTGTTGCTGTTCTTTAGTCACTAAGTCATGTCTGACTCTTTGTGACCCCAGGACTGTAGCCTGCCAGGCTCCTCTGTTCATGGAATTCTCCAGGCAAGAATACTGAAGTGAGTTGCCATTTCCTTCTCCAGGGGATCTTCCCGACCCAGGGATCAAACCTGCATCTCCTGCTTGACAATTGGATTCTTTACCACTAAGCCAACTGAGAGGTCCAGATAAGAACTATTAGGTCCACTTAAAAATGAATTATAGTCATAAGAGGCTAACAAGATCCTTAGCTGAAAAAGGCAACATGGTAAAGAAATGAGAAATAATGGAAAAAAAGTGGAAAGCCTGAAAATGCACTTATAAAAACCCTGCTATATTGACATTTCCACAACTCAGGTTCTATGAGATGCTCTGGCTCTGTCTCTGTCTCTCTCACATTCAAACACACTTGTTATTCTCACAGTCTAAACTACACGTAACAGAAGAAAACTGTTATAGATCATAGTACTATAGATTATAGGGAGGTTTCTGTGACTCCACTCAGTGAGAAACCCGTCTGTCTGGCTGGCAGAGTAGGATCCCATATACCCGCTTATGAGGCTTAAATGCTGCAGAGTGGACGGGTGGGGTTGATGGGGGGAAGGACTAGAAATATAGCTATAGACAAAGGCCGGAGAAAAGCAGGAGTATTTTCTGGAAGATTGGCTAGATCTGCGGTTGGTTCTATGGTGGTACAGTCAGATGGCTGCAGTAGTGGCCACAGTGATCAGTGAAGATCTTCACACTCTCTCTTCATGCCTTTCGTGGCTGACAGTAGACAAACAGCTGCCGCAGCAGGGGGAAATCTCACATACTCTCTTAGAAAAGATGCTGGTTTCTCTGATAAAGAAATGGTTGCACACTTATCATCAGGGAAATTCAAAACAAAACCAGGATACGTCACTTCACATCTGTTAGAATAGCTACCGTCCAGAAGACAAGAGACAATAGCTGCTGGCGAGGATGTAGAGAATCTTCTTTTTTTTAACTTTTATTTTTAAAATTATCTAATTTTTACTTTTCTCCAGAGGAAAGCATTCTAAGATTTAGTCCTTTAAACACTAATTCTTATAAAAGTTTTTTTTTTTTTTCCTGAAAAGGCAATATTTATACACTGTTGGTGGGAATGTAAATTAGTTCAGCCATGATAGAACATAATAGGGAAGGGCCTCAAAACACTAAAAATTGTTCTACTATATGATCCAGAATTTCTACTCTGAGTATATATTAATACCTTAGGGAAATAAAAATGGGATTTTGATGAAATATATACATGATTATGTTTATTGGAGCATTATTCATAATGGACAAGATATGTAAGCTACACAAATGCTCATTTATGGATGAATAGATAAGAATTGTGCTACACATACACACTGGAATATTATTTAGCAATGAGAAGAGAAGAGGCTTTTCCATTTGTGACAACAGGGGTGGACTTTGAATGCATTATGCTGAGTGAGATAAGTTAGATAAAGACAAGTACTGTATCATATCACTTATATGTGGAACCTAAAAGAAGTGAAAGCTGTAAAAAGCAGAGTAAAAGGATGGTGACTAGAGAAAGGAGATAGAGGGACAAGAGTGATGGTGTTTAAGGGCACAAACTTGTAACAATTAGCAAATAAACCATAAAGATCAGTACAATGATATGGATATTATACTGATTATATTATTGTATCACTGTATTATTGATATGTACAATAATACCCTACTACAAGGAAAAAAGAAATGGTTACAAGTGAATAATAGATTGGTCAATTAAACACCTGTTTCTGGCTGACTAGTTTACAAAACACAATTCCTTGGTGTTATTTTGCAGTGTGCGATGTAGCAACCCAGTGTTGTAGCCAACAGTGGAGCTTTTGTAGTCCTCTTGTAATGTGATGTTTCTTGGAGTGAGTATGGTTGAAATGATATAATTAGAAAAAACTGATGGAAAATGAGTTAATATAATATCTATACCTCCCAGATATCTTCTCATACTTTAAATTTGCTGAAGCACCAAAAAGTTGACTGTTAAGTTGGAAGTGTCTGGAAACAATGTAGTACATCAGAATTCCTTCTATCACATCAAAGTGGTAATGAAGTCCACCCAACAAATAGTCCAGGCCATACAACAATGAGTAAAGGAAATCGTGTCAGATAAGCCAGACGTAATTTACTGCTTTCTGATTGTGAAATGAAAGTGAAAGTGAAGTTGCAGAGTCATGTCCGACTCTTTACAACCCCGTGGACTGTAGCCTATCAGGCTCCTACATCCATGGATTTTCCAGGCAAGAGTACTGCAATGGGTTGCCATTTCCTTCTCCAGAGGATCTTCCTGACCCAGGGATCAAACTCAGGTCTCCTACATGGTAGGCAGATGCTTTTACCATCTAAGCCACCAGGGAAGTGAAATACAGTCATACAATCTCCTGGGAAAGATAACTTCATTTCAATTTTGAATACTTTAAAATTTCCAGAGATAAAGCTATTGGTAAGATAATATGAGATACTTGGGCTTCCCTGGTGGCTCAGAGGTTAAAGCATCTGCCTGCAATGCAGGAGACCTGGGTTCGATCCCTGGGTCGGGAAGATCCCCTGGAGAAGGAAATGGCAACCCACTCCAGTATTCTTGCCTGGAGAATCCCATGGATGGGGTCGCAAAGAGTCGGACACGACTGAGTGACTTCACTAAAGATAATGAAAAATTTTTAGATGTCATTCCATATGAATAGAATCCTTTAATACCATATAATAGGAAGTTTTCAGCATATTATCTTGAATGACTACTAAAGATATGATGGTTGAGATATGACTGCATGTAGGTATATAAATTGTAAGGTTGATATGTTTAAAAGTGTTCACAGATCAGTTCTATTTTAAGATGACAGTTTCTGGCACTTGGATGGTCACATTTGATTCATTAGAATTCTCTGTGAAGTCTGATTTTATTACAGTAGTTATAAATGGTGATTAAAATGTACAAGTATTATGTTGCACTATGAGGTTCTTACACAACTAATGAAACTGACTAAATCATTCATATAAATAGAGCAGAACTTGGATGCGGTGCTCTGATAGATAAAACTTCATACGGTTACTCACAGAGATATTGTTTTCAATAAGAATCACGTTTGAGTTCCTGAATCAAATGGGTTATTATCTATAGAAGTGCTCTCTAATAGAACTCTGTGATGATTAAAATGTTCTATATCTGCATTGTCCAATATGGTAGCTACCAGCCATATGTGGCTCCTGAGCTCTTGAATGTGGCTAGCATATTCGAGAAACTGACTTTTTAATTTATCTTTGTTTAAGTCTGGATTTCAATAGCCACATGTGACCAATGGTTACATTTTTAGAACAGTGCAAGTCCATGGCATTGACCTGTATTGGACATAAAAGTGAATGCAGGGGTTCCGAACTCATCTGCTCTTGCAGGTATGATGATGTGATTAATTAATCATGAAACAATGCTGAAGAGGGTAAAATAGGAGATTATCATTTGTTGATATAATTAATGGGAGTTGAATATTAAAATGGTTATATGAATTTTAAGTTAGTCACTTAGTCGTGTCCAACTCTTTGTAGCCCACCAGACTCCTCTGTTCATGAAATTCACTAGGCAATAATACTGGAGCAGGTAGCCATTCCCTTCTCCAAGGGATCTTCCTGACCAAGGGATCAAACCCAAGTTTCCTTCATTGCAGGCAGATTCTTTACCATCTGAGCCACCAGGAAAGCCCCCAAAAGTTAGTCGCTCAGATGTGAAGAAGTGACTCATTTTAAAAGACCCTGATGCTGGAAAAGATTGAGGGCAGAAGGAGAAGCAGGCAACAGGGCATGAGATGGTTGGATAGTATCACGGACTCAATGGACATGAGTCTGAGCAAACTCCAGGAGATAGTAAAGGACAGGGAAGCCTCGCATGCTGCAGTCCATGGGGTCTCAAAGAGTTGGACACGACTTAGTGACTGAACAACAAAAATGACTTTTGCTGATTTCAATAAGGGTATAGCTGTAATGCATCCGGTATTAGATTTCCAGGAACACCAGTAAAATTTTAAAGGAAGTCATTCACCAACCTCAGTAGTAAAGCAGATAATGAAAAACAAATTTAAGCCCTTGAGCATCTAGAAAATAAAACAGACCTGTTGTAGAAACTGTCCAAATTCCATTATAAAAAATGATCTTACTTACTTGGACTGGAAAAAAATGTAATTTTTAAAACCTCCAGTAAAAAAAAAAAAAGGAGTATAATTCATCAGTTTAATGAAGGAATGTTTTCTTTATTTGGATGAATTAAGAGGCTTCATTCCTAACATCTTTAAAGATAATTAGGGACTACAGTTATCTGAAGAAGTTTACACTAATGCAGTAATTGACACTGAAGACTCTGGAGTACTAATAAAGCTGTATCCATGCATGATTGCTATATTCTTTCACTATCCTGCCCAGTCAGTCTTTGAGAAAATATCCCACTATCCTACAAGTAGAAACTGGCCAAGAAATCCAGATGAAAAAATTTGGATGTAATCTGGCTGGTGAAAGAATGAGGCATTATAATAAAGTAATTCAGTTTTCTGCTATAACTTCTGTCAAAACGCTAAACAATAGAAGTATAGGCATAGAAGAGGCATTTCCTTAGTTATTATTTAATTCTTCTTCCCCAGGATTTCTTAAATAATTATAGGATAGAATTCACCACACCAACAAAGACAGCAACATTTCAGGAGTATGTTGTAGTGTATAGATTTATATGTAAAATAAATATATACTAATATTTTTATAAAAGTGAAATAGAAGGAAAAACAATAATAGAAACAGAATGACCTAAGCAGTGTGAAAATAGAATAGAAATATTTGAAACCTAGCAATGAATTTCTACTGGAAAAATATATTTGAGGAAATTTCTGAGAAATTAACACAGACATAAAAGGATGGAAAAATATGAAAGATCAGTTCAGTTCAGTTGCTCAGCAGGGTCCGACTCTTTGCAACCCCATGGTCTGCAGCACACCAGGCTTCCTGGTCCATCACCAGCTCCTGGAGCTTGCTAAAACTCATGTCCATGGAATCAGTAACACCATCCAACCAGCTCATCCTCCATTGTCCTCCGTTGTCCAGCTCTTTCTTCTTCTGCCTTCAATCTTTCCCAGCATCAGGGTCTTTTCTAAAGAGTCAGTTCTTCACATCAAGTGGCAAAGTACTGAAGCTTCAGCTTCAGCATCAGTCCTTCCAGTGAATATTCAGAATTGATTTGTTTTAGGATTGACAGGTTTGATTTCCTGGCAGTCCAAGTGACTCTTAGGAGTCTTCTCCAGCACCACAGCTCAAAAACATCAATTCTTGGCACTCAGCTTTCTTTATGGTCCAACTCTCACATCCATACATGACTACTGGCAAAAACATAGCTTTGACTAGACGTACCTTTGTGGCAAACTAATGCTTCTGATTTTTAACATGCTGTCTAGGTTTGTCATGCTGCTGCTGCTGCTAAGTCACATCAGTCATGTCCGACTCTGTGTGACCCCGCAGATAGCAGCCCACCAGGCTCCCGTCCCTGGGATTCTCCAGGCAAGAATACTGGAGTGGGTTGCCATTTCCTTCTCCAGTGCACGAAAGTAAACAGTGAAAGTGAAAGTGAAGTCGTGTCTGATTCTTCGCCACCCCATGGACTATAGCCTACCAGGCTCCTCCGTCCATGGGATTTCCCAAGCAAGAGTACTGGAGTGGGTTGCCATTGCCTTCTCCCTAGGTTTGTCATAACTTTTCTTAATAGGTCAAGATAAAGATAGATTATAGATTTTCTTGGAAATAATGCATCCTCATCCAGAGTATAACACAATTTTTTAGATGCAGATCAGAAGAAAAATGAAGTGAAACAACATTTTAAAACAAGAAGTTAACTTACTGGTGCAATCATTTTACAATGAGTCAAATGTTCATGTTGTATACCTGAAACTCATATAGTGATGTGTGTCAATTATATCTCGATAAAACTGGAAAAAAAAAAAAAAACAGAAGAGGGCATAAACTACTATGAACAAGGATCAGGAAAGAAAACAAACAACAGCACTCGACCCTCAGAGTTATAGACATAGTAATTACTAGAAATAGATTGTAATAACATGAATAAAAGTTTAAGGAAATTAAAATATAAAGCCACCAAAATAAGTAAACCATAAGATCTAAATAACAAGGTAAATCTGAAAAACAAACCAGATATTCAAAACAAAAATCACTGAAACTATGAAATAGATCTAAGAGATTATTGAGAATTCAGCAAAGAGAAGGAAAAAATAAAAGACAAGTTAGGACATAGGAAGGCTAGAATGAGAAAGAGTAGCATACACCTTATCAGAGTTCTGAAAGGATAAAAAGGCAAGAATGGGAAGAAGTAATATTTGATGAGGTAGTGGTTGAGAATTCCCCCAGTTGAGGAGAGACATGAATTCTCAGATTCAGAAAGCATTCCACATCCCAGAACAATGAATAAAAATAAATCCAATAAAAATTCCAATTCAAGACACATTTAACTGACTTTGAAATTCCAAAGATAAAGACATTAAAAAAAACTGGAGAGTAAAGGTAACTTACCTATAATGTAACGCCAGTTAGATTTACCACAGGTCTCTCAGAAGCAACAATAAAAACCAGAATATAATAAATCAATATCTTAGCAAGTCTTGGAGAAAGAACTATCAACTTAGAATTATATACTTGGCAAATTATCTCTCACGATTGAGAAAGATAACTTAAACAAAAACAGATTTTATACAAGTACACGTACTTAAAAGGAAATGTTATAGAAAGAAGACAAAAAGTAAGTCTATCTCAAACTAATTCAGAGATACAAATAGGAATTAAAAAATTAGAAATTTAAAAGCATGTGGGTTAACCACAAGTTATGAACCATAAATATCTGCCTTGTAGGGTTCAGTTCAGTGCAGTTGCTCAGTCGTGTCTGACTCTTTGCGACCCCATGAATCGCAGCACGCCAGGCCTCCCTGTCCATCACCAACTCCTAGAGTTCACTCAGACTCACATCCATCGAGTCAGTGATGCCATCCAGCCATCTCATCCTCTGTCGTCCCCTTCTCCTCCTGCCCCCAATCCCTCCCAGCATCAGAGTCTTTTCCATTGAGTCAACTCTTCGCATGAGGTGGCCAAAGTACTGGAGTTTCAGCTTTAGCATCATTCCCTCCAAAGAAATCCCAGGGCTGATCTCCTTCAGAATGGACTGGTTGGATCTCCTTGCAGTCCAAGGGACTCTCAAGAGTCTTCTCCAACACCACAGTTCAAAAGCATCAGTTCTTCGGCGCTCAGCCTTCTTCACAGTCCAACTCTCACATCCATACATGACCACAGGTAGTAAATTAGATAAAATCTATGTCTGGACAAAGTGTTACATTTAGATAGGAGTTGTGTATAGGTGTTGAAGATGTATATGTTAAGTGTATGTGAAGAAGAAGATTATTGTTTAGTCACTGAGTTGTATCTGACTCTTTTGTGACCCCATGGACTGTAGCCTACCAGGCTCCTCTGTCCCTGGGATTTCCCAGACAACAATACTGAAGTGGCTTGCCATTCCTTTTGCAGGGGAACTTTTCAACCCTGGGGAACAAACCTGTGTCTCCTGCATAGGCTATTCGTCACCACTGAGCCACCTGGGAAGCCTGAAGAAGAAGGTAGGCATTGATTGTTTTTTATTTTATAAATTAAACGTACATGTTATTTTTTTAGAATACCAATTCGCAATAAAAGTAGAGTATATAACATTCAAATTAGTAGTGTATATAATATATATATACATATACAATTTAAAAATGCCACTAAAAAGCAAGAAAACAAAAGAAATGAGGGTTAAATATATCAGTACAAATACATGTAAATGGATTAACCTCTTCACTCCTGCACACAGCTGAAAGATAGAGACTGTTGGGTTATAGGTTGTCTTCAGAAGATACCTATAAAGCATAAAGACACAGAGCGTTGAATATACTTTCCAGGATTACCAAGTAAATTCAGATATTTTCCTTTTTTTTTCTCCTACAAATCATTTAAAAGCGCTAACGGGAATAAAAGCTAAAAATACAAAGGCTGGACTTTTCTGGTAAAATGAGGCAGTAAAGAAAACCTTAAACCCTCAAGTGGTGAGAGAGCTGGGAAACCAGTAGCCAGAACAAGAGTAGGAGGCAGGACCTCACGTCCTCCAAGCTCAGAGGTGGAGAACACATCCTGTCCTAAATCCCTCGTCTGCAGCAATTGAAAGGTGCTACATGAAATCTTTTATGACCTTTCTTTGATTTGTTTTTCTCCCAAGTTGGAGGAGTCAAGTTTAAACCAGCAACCACACAACAAAGAAGCCTCTTCTCTAGCAAGCAGGGTGGCCTCTCTAGCTGCAGTAGGAAGTCCGGTATTATAAAATATTGTCCATTTCCACTGGGGGTCATAAAGAAAGGTCTTGCTAACCTGAAGCACTTCCCCTCCCTTCCCTCGAAAATGTGAGATCTTTAGTTTAGAAATTATTAAAAATTTTAAGATGGTGACAGAAGAGCACAGAGTCCTCTGTGCAAAGAACCTTCTGCAACTGCACAGGCTGTGTGTCCACAAAGTTTGTTTCAATAGAATTTTCTTTCCCAGAAAAAAAAACCTCACCTCCTTAAAATATGAAATAAGGAAGAACCAGAAGAGGGTTTAATTGGAGATACTACAAGAAAATGGAAGCAAGGGAAGAGAAAAACAAATTCACAAAAGCAAAAGCTTCACCAGAAAATGTTGCCATGAAATGCTGAGAAACTGTCAAATTTTAACCATGAAAAATAGAAAACATGAAAAAAAAGGGGGTGGGGGAGAGAGAGAACTTAATGAAGCATTTGCCTCTTTGCGGAAGAGTACTGAAAGAAATGATGAGACATCAGATAATGAGAACTGAATTGGCTGAATGCCTGAAAACAGTAAAACATAGTGTGAACCAGTGTTTCTCAAGCCTGGCTGCATATTAGAACCACCTATGGAACTCTTAAGTCATGCCAGTGCTCCAAATCTGGGCGCATAGATTTTCCTTTAATAGTTCTGGGCTTGAGCCTGCACACTGCTATGTTTCAACATCTCCATGTGTGTGCCTGCTAAGTTGTGTCAGTTGTGTCCAACTCTTTGCAACCCATGGACTGTAGCCCTCCAGGCTCCTTTGTCCATGGGATTCTCCAGGCGAGAATATTGGAGTTGCCTTTCCCTTCTCCAGGGTATCTTCTCAACCCAGGGATTGAATCCATGTCTCTTACATCTCCTAAATTGACAGGCAGATTCTTTACTACTAGTGCCACCTGGGAAGCCCACAGATGACTAATGGGCAGCCAGCACTGATAACTCCACACAACCAAAGGAAAAATTAGAAGGTAGGGAGACAATTTAACAAAAAAATTAGGAGGATGGGAGACGGTGCACGAATTTCCTTATTTTTACTGCTGCTGCTACTGCTAAGTCGCTTCAGTTGTGTCTGACTCTGTGCGACCCCATAGACGGCAGCCCACCAGGCTCCCCCGTCCCTGAGATTCTCCAGGCAAGAACACGGGAATGGGTTGCCATTGCCTTCTCCAATGTTAAACATAGTTTTCATTTTTTTAAATATGTTGGGTTTACACTGTTTTTTCTGTATTATGATGTCTATTTTAGACATTTATTTCTGTGTACATTCGAACATTTGCAGGAGTATTTTTATTCTTTTATTTATTTATTTTTTAATTTAAATTTATTTATTTTAATTGGAGGCTAATTACTTTACAATATTGTATTGGTTTTGCCATACATCAACATGAATCTGCCACGGGTGTATACCTGTTCCCCATCCTGAACCCCCCTCCTACCTCCCTCCCCGTATCCTCCGTCTGGGTCATCTCAATGCACCAGCCCCAAGCATCCTGTATCCTGCATTGAACCTGGCCTGGCGATTTGTTTCTTATATGATATTATACATGTTTCAATGCCATTCTCCCAAATCATCCCACCTTCTTCCTCTCCCACAGAGTCCAAAAGACTGTTCTTTATATCTGTGTCTCTTTTGCTCTCTCGCATACAGGGTTATTGTTACCATCTTTCTAAATTCCATATATATGCGTTAGTATACTGTATTGGTGTTTTTCTTTCTGGCTTACTTCACTCTGTATAATAGGCTCCAGTTTCATCCACCTCATTAGAACTGATTCAAATGTATTCTTTTTAATGGCTGAGTAATACTCTATTGTGTATATGTACCACTGCTTTCTTATCCATTCATCTGCTGATGGATATCTAGGTTGCTTCCATGTCCTGGCTATTGTTAACAGTGCTGCGATGAACATTGGGGTACATGTGTCTCTTTCAATTCTGGTTTCCTCAGTATGTATGCCCAGAAGTGGGATTGCTGGGTCATATGGCAGTTCTATTTCCAGTTTTTTAAGGGATCTCCACCCTGTTCTCCATAGTGGCTGTACTAGTTTGCATTCCCACCAACAGTGTAAGAGGGTTCCCTTTTCTCCACAACTTCTCCAGCATTTATTGCTTGTAGACTTTTGGATCGCAGCCATTCTGACTGGCGTGAAATGGTACCTCATTGTGGTTTTGATTTGTATTTCTCTGATAATGAGTGATGTTGAGCATCTTTTCATGTGTTTGTTAGCCATCTGTATGTCTTCTTTGGAGAAATGTCTATTTAGTTTTTTGGCCCATTTTTTGATTGGGTTGTTTATTTTTCTGGAATTGAGCTGCAGAAGTTGCTTGTATATTTTTGAGATTAGTTGTTTGTCAGTTGCTTCATTTGCTATTATTTTCTCCCATTCTGAAGGCTGTCTTTTCACCTTGCTTATAGTTTCCTTTGTTGTGCAGAAGCTTTTATTTTTTTCATGTAAATTTTTTTTAAATTTTTATTTTAACTTTAGTTTACTTTACAATACTGTATTGGTTTTGCCAAACATTGACATGAATTCACCACGAGTGTACATGCGTTCCCAAACATGAATCCCCTCCCACCTCCCACCCCATACCATCTCTCTGTGTCCTCTCCATGCACCAGTCCCAAGCATCCTGCATCCTGCATTGGACATCGACTGGCGATTCGTTTCTTACATGATAGTATACATGTTTCAATGCCATTCTCCCATCTCATCCCATCTTCTCCCTCTCCCTCTCCCCCAGAAGCTTTTAATTTTAATTAGGTCCCATTTGCTTATCTTTGCTTTTATTTCCAGTATTCTTGGAGGTGTGTCATAGAGGATCCTGCTGTGATTTATGTCAGAGTGTGTTTTGCCTATGTTCTCTTCTAGGAGTTTTATAGTTTCTGGTCTTACGTTTAGATCTTTAATCCATTTTGAGTTTATTTTTGTGTATGGTGTTAGAAAGTGTTCTAGTTTCATTCTTTTACAAGTGGTTGACCAGTTTTCCCAGCACCACTTGTTAAAGAGATTGTCTTTTCTCCATTGTATATTCTTGCCTCTTTTGTAGAAGAAGGATAGTAAAGGAAAATAAAAAACTATTTCTCTCCTCACAGCACTTAAAAAACTGACTACTTGGAGTTAGTGTAGACCCACAGGGCTTCCGTGGTGGCTCAGATGGGAAAGCATCTGCCTGCAATGCAGGAGACCCAGGTTTGATCTCTGGGTTGGGAAGATCCCCTGGAGAAGGAAATGGCAATCCACTCCAGTACTGTTGCCTGGGAAATTCCATGGACATAGGGGCCTGGCAGGGTACAGTCCATGGGATTGCAAAAAGTCGGTCACGACTAAGCAACTAACACACACACAGGCTAAGGGCTCAGTCTCACAAATTGGCCCCCATTTCAGATGACAACGAAAAGTCCAGGCCTCCAGTACTTCTAAATCTTCTGGCTATAAATCAGGGTTCCCACAACCCCCTCTTTGGGTTTGATAATTGCTAGAAGAGTTCATAGAACTCTGGAAAGTGCTGCGCTTATTACCCATTTATAAAAGGGTGCAACTCAGGAGCAAGACATGGAAGGTGAGCATAGCACAAGGTACGGGGAAGTAGCAGGAGCTTCTGGGTCCATGTGTTCACCAATCCGGAAGCTCTGTGCACCCCTTCATATTTAGGATTTTTTTATGAAATTTCCATTACAAAAGAATGATTTGTTGAAAACATTGGCCATGGGTGATTAAGTCAATCTCCAGCCCCTTTTCTTTTCCTAGAGGTAAGGAGTTGACGGTCTCTTCCCTTGTAGCTCAGTTGGTAAAGAATCTGCCTGCAATGCTGGAGACCCTGGGTTGGGAAGAACCCCTGGAGAAGGAAATGGCAACCCACTCCAGTATTCTTGCCTGGAGAATCCCATGGACAGTGGAGCCTGGCAGGTTACAGCCCATGGGGTCACAGGAGGTGGACACGACTTAGCAACTAAATCACCAACAAGGAGTTGGGGCTGAAAGTTCTAGTTCTCTAATCACGTGGCTGGTTCCTCTGGCAACCAGTCTCCTTTCTCCAGGAGTCGCCACATTCATATAAATTGGGGTTAGATCAAGAGGGATTTGTTATGAATAACAAAAGGTGCCTCTCTCACCTTTATCACTAAGGAAATTCCAAGGGCTGTAGGGAGTTCTGGTCTAGAAACAAGGGGCAGAGATCAAACACATATTTCTTACTATGTCACAAATGGTTAAAAAAAAAAATAAAAGAAGGTATGCCTTGTATATTAAAGGAACATATAAATTAATGACAAAGGATGGGATAGTTAGGGAAACATGAAACTATTGACAATTTAGAATCCAGAAGGAACTGATGCTTCCATTTAGATTAGTATGCACATGCATTAGAGTTTAAGTCATGTTTAATTTATTTACTTTTAAAGCACATCAAAAATAATCTTTATAAAATATGCTGAAATTTTTTAAGATTGAAAAGTTAATTAGTAAATTCGACTGCCTTTTTTCAGTACCTAAAATGCAATCTGTTAGTCTGTGGGCGGAACTTGTTGTTATTTTATTGTGTTATGCACTGACCAACTGTTAATTTATATTAAGCCAGATATGGATAAATAGAGCAAATTATTTTTTAAAATGATCAGAAATATGTCCTACTTCTTCCAATAGAATTCCATCCTAGTACTGTTAATTGCCCCTGGCCTTGTATAGGACAACAGATGGACTCCATGGCTGAAAGGAAAAATTCATGCATTCCAAAGGAAATTTTAGTAGAAATTCTCAAAGGAAAAAAAAAGGGGCATGAGAAAGAGCATTTGAAGACAAAATCATATGAAATTTATGTGATTATGGGCCAGATATAATTGTTTTAAAAGTGTAGAGGTAGAAATACAAGTTTCCCTTGCTATCTAGAAGTGGAGCTTTCCTATGAAAGCTTTCATAAGCCAAAGAAGTATAAAGGGAAGAAGCAATTACCTTAGGACACTCCTTGCTAATGGAAGCACAAAATAAATGGAGGTGAAAGCACAAATGCTTACAGACACAGTTCAAAGCTTAGGTACCTTGATGTTGAGTTGCTGCTGACGTAGGTCCTGGGGAAGAAGCTTGGCGAGACCACTCTCACTGCACGGGTGCACTGCCTCTATAACAGCTTGCTGCAAAACAAATAGCTGAATGATATTTTCATTTTCTCCTTTTTCCATAAAAATGAAACTTCCTGAGATTTCTTTTTGTTAGCTAAAACAAGCACTAATGTAGGTCTTTCATGAACATGAAGTGGAGTAAAGTGAACTTATGAAAAATAGAGAATACTTGTGAATACTATCCATTTGATAATAGTAGGGAAAGACATGCTTTTTAACTACATCATATCCTTTTTGCTCTTAGGTTTGATATTCTGTTAAAAAAAACATATTTGGTGAGCAACATATTTTTCTCAAAGTTCTTATTCTATGTTTGAGGAAAAGGTCCCCCCTAGTGCAATCTAACACTTTTGTATTAAAGGATGACTAATTATGCCCTCCTTCTCTTGTTCACACTTTTCACTAGTCAGATGAAATGTTTTGCAAATTTATAGCTTATGCACCATCTGGCTTTGTACATAATTCAAACAGTCAAAGACAGTGTAGTTTAGTTACATGACTAAAAGGAACGGATTTGAATCTAGGGAGACCTTCCTTTGTCATAGGCTGTATGAAGATGACTTAATTATTTACTATCTCTGGTCTGCAGTTTCCTTATCTGTAAATTGAGGACAACATACTTACCTATGGAGTTGTGATATAAATGAAGTGATTTAAGTATAGAAAGGTGTTGGTTTAGAAACACAGCACGTGTCTTTTAGAACTGGACATTCACTGCTGCTAAGTCGCTTCAGTCGTGTCCGACTCTGTGCGACCCCATAGATGGCAGCCCACCAGCCTCCCCCGTCCCTGGGATTCTCCAGGCAAGAACACTGGAGTGGGTTGCCATTTCCTTCTCCAGAACATTCACTAGTAGTTGACTATTAATTTTTACCTAAGTATAAAGAAAATGTAACCATTCAACCTAGTCTAATATCTTTTATGAACTGGTGGCAGTTCCTACAATGATGATTAGAGCAGCAAGTGTTGTAGGACACAAAGAAGGGGGTGTCAATTTGATTTTGGAGACAATAAGAGGCCTGAGGAAATAAAAGATGTTTCAACTAAAAAAGGAAAATTAATTTGAAAAATGTACTTAATATACCAAATGTTTAATGGTGAAAAGTGAAAGTTTCTCAGTTGTGTCCAACTCTTTGAGACCCCATGACTATACAGTCCATGGAATTCTCCAGGCCAGGATACTGGAGTGGGTAGCCTATCCCTTCTCCAGGGGATCTTCCTGAACCAGGAATCAAACCAGGGTCTCCTGCATTGCAGGCAGATTCTTTACCAACTGAGCTATCAGGGTATGGACACCAAATCAATACAAAGTTTGTGTGATCCTCCGTTTTGTCTATCTGTCTAAAATTTTCAGCCCTGCTCCAGCTCTGGCGCTCGAGTTACAGTTCTCCCAGTCCTTGAGGTTCCATGCAGTCTCTTGGAATTCACAAAATCCTGTCAGCCCTCATCCACCACCATCTCTACCTCTCTTCCATTTAAACTGTAGAATCCAAAAAGCTCTCTAATGAGATTAAGAAAGCATGAGTTCAATGTTCAGATAATTTCATAGTTTTGTGTGTTGTGATTTTTTTTTTTTGGCCTTGTATCGTGTGGGGTTCCCTAACCAGGGGTCAAACCTGGACTGGCAGTGAAAGCCTTAAGTCCTAACCACTGGACTGCCAGGGAACTCCCTGATAGGGTTAGTTTCCTGAGAATAAAAGCCACCCTGAAGAGGGAGTTGAGAGCTGTGATCATTTTTCAGAAGTCTCTGCCTTTATTCAGATAAACGAGGGGCTTCCAGGTGGCTCAATGGTGAAGAATCTACCTACTAATGCGGGAGACACAGTAGATGTGGGTTTGATCCCTGGGTCGGGGAGATCCCCCGGAGAAGGAAGAGGCAAGCCACTCTAGTATTCTTGCCTGGAAAATCCGATTGACAGAGGAGCCTGGCGGGCTGCAGCCCATGGGACCGCAGTGAGTCTATCACGACTGAGCATGCGTGCACCTCAGATAAAGGGAGTTCCAAGAAGTATTTTCCCCTGCATCTGCTGAATCTCAAGTATTTCTTCAGCTTAGATTGTCTTTATAATAACCATGTGGTTTAAGGAAATGTTTCCATACCGTGAATTCTATCCCTGTTTTGAGATGTGCTTATGACTGCAGGCTCCCAAATCCCAGATTTGGCGGTCTGGGAAAGTCAGTGATTATGTCCCTCACCTCAGTTATTAAGGACCCTTCTTACCTGCTGATCACAGCTGTACTGCTGCTGTTGAGGGTCATCTTCTGAGTGACCGATGACCCTGCCTCATATGATCCTCATGTATTCTCCTAAAACAAATGTCTTGTAGGCTGCATAAAACGTACAAACTAGGACAGGGGAAAGAAATTAAAGTGATTCACTCGGAATTTGCAGCTATAATATATTGACTATATAGCTATACATACCAGCACTATTCAATAGATACACAATATGAGGCACATGTAGAATTTCAAATTTTCTAGTAGCCACATATCTTAAAAGTAAAAATAAACAAGTAAAATTCATTTTAATAGTGTATTTTATTTAATACAGCATATCTAAAATATCATTTCATCATGTAGCTGATACAAATACCTTACTGAGATATTTTCATTCTTTTTTCATATGACAGCTTCAAAATCTGGTGTGTATTTTATATTCATATTGCAAGTCAGTTAGAACAGCCCCAGTTTGGGTGCTGACTGGTCTCTTGTGGTTTGTGCTTTCCATACTGGACAGTAGAGAGGCATATGTTTAATCTGACTTAAGGGAAAACATGGTAACATAAGGAAAGATACTCTCATTCTAGAATTTATGATTATATTTTATTTTTTATTGAAATATCATTGATTTACAATGTTTCAGATGTACAGCAAGGCAATTTGGTTATTTGAAACAACTTTCCAAGATACACAAACTAGGCAAGGAGTGAGTAATCTAGCACACAATATTTCACATCTTCAAGATGCAAAATATGGCCACCTAGAGATTCATAGCATTAGGACCAAATGTCAAATATGAAATTGATCACAAAAGAAAATTCATATCCTAGACCTGAGAAGACTCAAGAAAGCCGCATAGCTGGCTTTCAATATCTGAAAGAGTCTCAGTAGACAACCAACATGAATAAATGCTTTTTGTTCAAAGGAAACTAATATTTTAAATGCATATTGAGAACTCCTCTGCTGTTATTTGTATCTAATGGCAGAATCGCATTTCTGCTGAGAACTGACTTCCTATATTTCCATCC
The DNA here is from genome assembly GCA_006410935.1 of Redunca redunca. NCBI lineage: Eukaryota > Metazoa > Chordata > Mammalia > Artiodactyla > Bovidae > Redunca > Redunca redunca. Next base: position 466,619 of record SJYQ01084880.1, read on the forward strand.
TGAGGAGAAGCCTCAATGTACCCAATTCCCTCATTCTGTAATTACAGATCTTGTGTCTCAGTCTCCTTCTGGAAAGAGCCCCCCACCTACTTGTTAGGAAGTCGTTAAGAATTCATCTCCATTCAGTCTTCTGAATTCCTGCCAAGATCGTTAACAGAGGGCCAAACAGCTTTTAGATGCTTGTAGATCTGGGCTGAACTGAGGGGGAGAATCTACAGTGAATCTCTATTTACCATTACTGATTCTGAGTGATCAGATTTCCTATTAGATTTAATTTCAATGATTTCTATTGGTTTTACTAGTGAAAACAATGGAAAAATGGAAAATAACATATGAAAAATGCCTTCAGTGGAATCACATTACTAACATGGATATTTCATTTCTTAGGAGCTATCCTGGTCACAGTTTGCAAATCACTGTCAGTTAGGTACTGAATTTTTCAATAAATAGATTTCTCTCTTTTGCAAAATTAGCTTACTCTGCTTCTTTTTTGTAATTGTCATAAATCAGGATGCATAAAACATATGGTAGTTTTATTTCTTCATCATTATGAAGATGTATGACACCAGGGAGAAAAAATTGAATGTAAAGTGTGTGTCAGCACAATATTGATAAATAATTGCTATTTAAGATATAATAGGGGATGATTTTTATTATAAGCAATCTCTGTGTTTTCCAGGCCTTTGAAGAATTGTATTTATGACCATTTACTATTCAGAATATAACCCTGAAATCCTCCCCTCTGCTTTATAAAAACAAGTCATACTGTCAAGCAGTGTTTTCCCTGTGAGCTTATCATGTCACAAGATAAGTGACAGTTCACCATATAAAGCTGTTTAGAGTAAATAAAGATACAGTTTACTGTAAGTGATTACCTAAGTGAAGTCACTCAGTCATGTCCGACTCTTTGCGACCCCATCCATGGGATTCTCCAGGCAAGAATACTGGAGTGGGTTGCCATTTCCTTCTCCAGGGGATCTTCCCGACCCAGGGATCGAACCCAGGTCTCCCGCATTGCGGGCAGACACTTTAAACTCTGAGCCACCAGGGAAGCCCAAGTGATTACCTAATCTCCTTTTAATTCCTGTGAAGTCTCGGTGTAAAAGTAGCTTGAGTAAATGACAATGGGGCATAGTCTGAGATGACATATTGTAAAAATTTTTATTTTTGAGAACTACAGAAAGTAATGATTATGGAAATATCTTTTATATTAGGAGAATATCTTTTATTGAGGACTTATTTGCTTCTTTTGAATAGCCTCGCTCATCTTAGATATTAAAATAAAGGAAATAAAGTATACCTTTCTACTATATCAGACCCCAGAAATTAAATATTAAGTGTCATATATATGTACACATATATGCAACACCCTCTAGAATATACTCGGAGAAGGCAATGGTACCCCACTCCAGTACTCTTGCCTGGAAAATCCCATGGACGGAGGAGCCTGGTAGGCTGCAGTCCATGGGGTCGCTGAGAGTTGGACACGATTCAGTGACTTCACTTTCACTTTTCACTTTCATGCATTGGAGAAGGAAATGGCAACCCACTCCAGTGTTCTTGCTTGGAGAATCCCAGGGACAGGGAAGCCTGGTGGGCTGCCGTCTATGGGGTCGCACAGAGTCAGACACGACTGAAGTGACTTAGCAGCAGCAACAGCAGAATATAGTAGGAATTTTAAAAATAGAACAACTAATTTAAAGTTGCACTTTTCTGGGGATCTTTAAAAAAAAAAGTCATTGGATAAAAAAAAAAAACAGATCCATTTAAAACACTCAACCCAAAATAGAAACAAAACCATATGTGTACATGTGTGTATATTAAAGGAAAAATCGATGTATATATAGCATATATAATATATATATATATATAATGTATTACATATATATGCATATACCTCCTCTCCTTTAAAGTAGCACAAATGAGGCATCATCAGCCAAACTGGACACTTTATGTCTTGTAAAGTCACTTTTCATGCACATTACTCGAGAGGTTACTGTTCGCTTCTCTTGTGCGACTTCCATGAAATCAGCATTCAGTAAGCCTGGCTTCCTGGCAACAACGGAACATTCAGCTCATGTGTGAGGGAAGAGACCCCTCCAGTGAGAAGGGAGGCAGAGAGTGGGAAAAGTGGCAACTCGGGTACAAAGGAGCAAAGAACGGTGATTCATAAGGAGGGTGGGAGAGCCAGGCCTGCCTGCCTCCACGCCTGCCGCAGTATAGATTCCACGCCTGGCACTTACTTGGCAGATGAACCACGAGGGCACTGACTACCAGCTTTATAAAGGTAACTTTTATGTGAAAAGGAACTGTTCTTTGACAATGTCTCCAATTTGCTTGCCACGAAAACTTTTTTTCACGAAGAAAAAGGGGGAAATTCATGAAGAAGCATATTTCATTCTTCTGTCCTCATTTACCTCTTGCTGCAGAGGCAACGTTCAGGATTCACTGTGAAAAAATTCCTCTATGCCTGTGTGTTCTTCATTGTCCGTAAGGATGTTTAAAAGTCAGTTAATTAGAGAACACAACCACAGTGGCTTTCATTCGTTCACTGCAGTTTCATTTCAGTTCAGGGCCGTACAGTATAACTAGTCCTCCCTGGTAACCTTTTGTCTGGCTAATTCTTTCAGTTCATCTCGTTCCCAATAGGTCAGTCTCTACCTGGAATGTTGCCTTCTGTCCTACTGCTCTTCTTTCACCCACATGCCACGTTACAAAAGTAGCTGGGATGGTGGCCTTCTTGCTTCCATTTAGATGCCTATCAGCCTGCAATTTGTTATTCTCACAACTCATGCACTGACCATCAGAGGTGCCGAAAGAGATAAGATACCTCATGTCTGAAAAAGAGAAAGCTCTTGCTTAAGAGAGTTGGAGGGAATTTTATACTCTCACAGTTAGATGCGTAAATTCAGTGGAAGAAAACAAAAATAAAATCTCACCTTGTTTTTTGATGAATATAGAAATACCAGGAACAGTCTCCATACTGAAAAAAAAAAAAGTGTATTGGAAGAGTTTACCTGCCTATGCATGCTGAGCAGGCTGCCAGCTGAGACTGGTGGTAAGCCCATTCAGAAATTTCAAGCCATAGCTCCTTCAGGAATAATGTGCTATTGTGCCTGCTAGCTCCAAGCCAGAAAGGGCTTTTCCCCTTACAGCTGGCCTCAGGCTTAGTGATGAATCACTTGCTTCTTTATACTTTTGCTCTTCGTATTTTGTTGAAGATTACTGGCCATAATTGATGGCTCCATGCAATTCGTAAAAGCAGAAAATAGCTGCTCTAGCATAAAACAACAGGAAGAAAAAGGCCATACTGTATGTCTAACTTTCACTAAACTAGTCAGTTATACTTGCCCAAGAATGGGAATTTAGTTTCCTATTTTGTTGCTCAGATATTATGGTCTTTACTCATAACTGGATCATGCTATAAATCAAGAAAAATAATGTCTTCTAGACTAGCACATGGAGAAGGAAATGGCAACCCACTCCAGTACCCTTACCTGGAAAATACCATGGATGGAGGAGCCTGGTAGGCTACAGTACATGGGGTCACAAAGAGTCGGATACGACTGAGCTACTTCACACACACACACACACACACAGACTAGCACATACTTTTAGGCTAGACTGAATATGGCTCCATTGAAAGGGTGTTTTGGATTATAAAAACAGTATCATATGTTTACTTTCTATATATTGATACATTGTATACTTTTTATTTTTAGTATTTATCATAATTCTAATTTATCAATTATTCATTCGTCACTTATTTACCAATAAGTTTAGCATTTGTAAACTAAGCCCCAAAAGAGTAGAGACAAATTCCTCTTGGTCATTGCTTATCCACATTACCTAGCACATCTGAGATGCTTGATAAACATTTCAAATCATTGGATGAAAGACTAATACAAGGATGTATAACATAAGGTCTCAATATATTACATACTTTGTTATGAAAATCAGCCAATTATATGCATTTATATGAAAATATGAGCTAGAGGTAAAAGTAACAAGATAGGGAGTGATATAGAAGTTTGGGGGAGGATACATTTACTTTTTTAACCCAAGAAGGAAGATTAGAGCAGGTTAAAAGGCAGAAACAGTGAAATAGGGCTTGAAAACAGAAGAGCAATAGAAAAATTGAGGGGCAAAGCTGAGCGCCGAAGAATGGATGCTTTTGAACTGTGGTGTTGGGGAAGACTCTTGAGAGTCCCTTGGACTGCAAGGAGATCCAGCCAGTCCATTCTGAAGGAGATTAGCCATGGGATTTCTTTGGAAGGAATGATGCTGAAGCTGAAACTCCAGTACTTTGGCCACCTTATGTGAAGAGCTTACTCATTGTAAAAGACTCTGACGCTGCGAGGGATTTGGGGCAAGAGGAGAAGGGGACGATCGAGGATGAGATGGCTGATGGCATCACTGACTCGATGGACATGAGTCTGAGTGAACTCCGGGAGTTGGTGATGGACAGGGAGGCCTGGCGTGCTGCAACTCATGGGGATGCAAAGAGTCAGACACGACTGAGCTACTGAATGGAACTGAACTGAACTGAGGAGCATCGAATTATTTGGGTAGAACAGATTGAAGGAAAGGGCTAATTTATGAAGTTGCTGGAAATCATGCTGGAAAAGACAGATGAGGGGCAGTTCACCAAAAGTTTTGTGTAACAAACTGTAGGATTTAGTTTCTGTTTAGTCAGAAAAAGAGTCAGCAAGGCTTTTCAGTAAGTCAAGGCTTTTCAGGATCAGAGGGAGGCATTGGGAAGACTAATCTGAGAGCAATGGGAATGATTTGTTACAGTGTGAAGAAGGAAGATAGGAATTGCATTAAAATGCTATTGTTGTTGTTCAGAAAGTGGATAATGAAGTATGGTGAAGAAGGAGCATTTAAACTTTGGAGAGTGATGACTTAAAGGTTGTCAACATCAGCTAATAAGCCGTTGATGGCACTGTTAACAGAAATATGAAAAAGCAAGCAAAGAACAAGTTTGGATAAGATGACTTTAGTACTAATCATGTTAGATTAGAGGCACTGATAGACCATGTTTAGAAATTTGACAAAGCAATTGGGATTTCAGAGTTTAAAATCTTCATGATAGAGCAGTGGAGGGTAGTGGGAAATACCAGCATGAGGAGCAGTTGATGGATTAAGTGGATTGGAGATGAAGGTCATTGGGTTTTCAGAGCTAAGAGGGTGAGGTTCATTAGTGCTGAGTAGTCTAGGGGTAAAGGATGAATGGGAAGAGAAGATTTACTTCTAAGGAGGCAATGAAGAATATGTTCCTTATTGCCTCCTTAGAATGAACTATGACAGACTTTACTTTCTTGGGCTCTAGAATCACTGCAGACAGTGACTGAAGGCATGAAATTAAAAGATGCTTCCTCCTTGGAAGAAAAGCTATGACAAACCTTGACAGCATATTAAAAAGCAGAGACAACACTTTGCTGACAAAGGTCTGTATAGTCAAGGCTATGGTTTTTCCATTAGTTATGTACGCATGTGAGAGTTGGACCATAAAGAAGGCTGAGCACCAAAGAATTGATGCTTTCGAACTGTGGTGCTGGAGAACACTCTTGAGAGTCCCTGGGACAGCAAGGAAAAATCAGCCCTGAATATTCACTAGAAGGACTGATGCTGAAGCTGAAGCTCCAATACTTTGGCCACATGATGCAAAGAACTGACTCACTGGAAAAGACCCTGATTCTGGGAAAAGATTGAAGCCAGGAGGAGAAGGGGATGACGGAGGATGAGATGGTTGGATGGCATCATCAACTTGATGGACATGAATTTGAGCAAACTCAGGGAGACAGTGAGACAGGGAAGCCTGGTGTACTGCAGTAAATAGGGTTGCAAAGAATTAGAATGACTGAATAACTAAACAACAGCAATATGATTTTTAAAGCTCTTGCTATATATTGACAGTATGGTGCTATTGTCTCTCTCTCTTTCACCACCCCCCAACATGCATATACATATTCATGTTACACGGTTGGTTCATACTAAATTTGAGGTTCAGTTAAGTTCAGTCGCTCAGTTGTGTCCAACTTTTTGCGACCCCATGAATCGCAGCACACCAGGCCTCCCAGTCCATCACCGACTCTCGGAGTTCACTCAGACTCACGTCCATTGAGTCAGTGATGCCATGCAGCCATCTCATCCTCTGTCGTCCCCTTCTCCTCCTGCCCCCAATCCCTCCCAGCATCAGAGTCTTTTCTAATGAGTCAACTCTTTCCATGAGGTGGCCAGAGTATTGGAGCTCCAGCTTTAGCATCAGTCCTTCTAAAGAAATCCCATGGCTAATCTCCTTCCGAATGGACTGGTTGGATCTCCTTGCAGTCCAAGGGACTCTCAAGAGTCTTCTCCAACACCACAGTTCAAAAGCATCAATTCTTTGGCTCTCAGTTTTCTTTATAGTCCAACTCTCATATCCATACGTGACCACTGGAAAAACATAGCCTTGACTAGATGGACCTTTGTTGGCAAAGTAATGTCTCTGCTTTTCAACATGCTATCTAGGTTGGTCATAACTTTTCTTCCAAGGAGTAAGCGTCTTTTAATTTCATGACTTCAATCACCATCTGCAGTCATTTTGGAGCCCTCAAAAATAAAGTCTGACACTGTTTTCACTGTTTCCGCATCTCTTTCCCATGAAGTGATGGGACCAGATGCCATGATCTTCATTTTCTGAATGTTGAGCTTGAAGCCAACTTTTTCACTCTCCTCTTTCACTTTCATCAAGAGGCTTTTTAGTTCCTCTTCACTTTCTGCCATAAGGGTGGTGTCATCTGCATATCTGAGGTTATTGATATTTCTCCTGGCAATCTTGATTCCAGCTTATGCTTTTTCCAGCCCAGCGTTTCTCATGATGTACTCTGCATATAAGTTAAATAAGCAGGGTGACAATATACAGCCTTGACGTACTCCTTTTCCTATTTGGAAACAGTCTGTTTTTCCATGTCCAGTTCTAACTGTTGCTTCCTGACCTGCATATTGGTTTCTCAAGAGGCAAGTTAGGTGGTCTGGTATTCCCATCTCTTTCAGAATTTTCCACAGTTTATTGTGATCCACACAGTCAAAGGCTTTGGCATAGTCAATAAAGCAGAAATAGATGTTTTTCTGGAACTCTCTTGCTTTTTCGAGGATCCAGCAGATGTTGGCAATTTGATCTCTGGTTCCTCTTTCTTTTCTAAAACCAGCTTGAACATTTGGAAGTTCACGGTTCACATATTGCTGAAGCCTGGCTTGGAGAATTTTGAGCATTACTTTACTAGCACGTGAGATGAGTGCAATTGTGCGGTAGTTTGAGCATTCTTTGGCATTGCCTTTCTTTGGGATTGGAATGAAAACGGACCTTTTCCAGTCCTGTGGCCACTGCTGAGTTTTCCAAATGTGCTGGCATATTGAGTGCAGCACTTTAACAGCATCATCTTTCAGGATTTGAAATAACTCAACTCGAATTCTATCACTTCCACTAGCTTTGTTCGTAGTGATGCTTTCTAAGGTCCACTTGACTTCACATTCCAGGATGTCTGGCTCTAGGTGAGTGATCACAGAAATGCAAATCAAAATCATAATGAGATCTCTCTTCACACCAACCAGAATGACTGTCATCAAAAATCCACAAGCAGTAAATGCTGGAGAGACTGTGGAGATAAGGAAACCCTCATTACACTATTGGTTGGAATGTAAATTGGTACAGCCACTATGAATTTCCTTAAAAAATTAAAAATAGAGCTACCATATGACCCTGCAATCCCACTCCTGGGCAAATATCCAGGAAAAAAAACCACAATCTGAAAAAAATACATGCACCCCAATGTTAATTGCAACACTGTTTATGATAGCTAACACAGGGAAGCAACCTGCTGCTGCTGCTAAGTAACTTCAGTCATGTCTGACTCTGTGCGACCCCACAGACAGCAGCCCACCAGACTCCCCTGTCCCTGGGATTCTCCAGGCGAGAACACTGGAGTGGGTTGCCATTTCCCTCTCCAATGCATGAAAGTGAAAAGTGAAAGTGAAGTCACTCAGTCGTGTCTGACTCTTAGCTACCCCGTGGACTGCAGCCTACCAGGCTCCTCTGTCCATCACCCTAAATGTCCATAGATAAAGGAATGGAAAGAGAAGATGTGCCCATTATATATACAATAGAATATTACTCAGCCTTTAAAAAGGATGATATAATGCCATTTGCATTATATCATCAACGTGAATGGACCAAGAGATTGTCATATTGAGTGAAGTAAGTCAGAGAATGAGAAATATCATATGACATCCCTTTTGTTGGAATCCGAAAAGAAATGCAAATAAACTTACAAAGAGACATTACTTTGCTGACAAAGTCCATCTAGTCAAAGCTATGGTTTTTCCAGTGGTCATGTATGGATGTGAGAGTTGGATTATAAAGAAAACTGAGAGCCAAAGAATTGATGTTTTTGAACTGTGGTGTTGAGGAAGACTCTTGAGAGTCCCTTGGACTGCAAGGAGATCAAACCAGTCCATCCCAAAGGAAATTAGTCCTGAATACTCATTGGAAGGAGTAATGCTGAAGCTGAAACTCCAATACTTTGGCCACCTATTGCAAAGAACTGACTCATTGGAAAAGACCCTGATGCTGGGAAAAGATTGAAGGCAGAAGGAGAAGGGGGCAACAGAGGATGAGATGACTGGATGGCATCACCAACTCAATGGACATGAGTTTGAGGAAGCTCTGGGAGTTGGTGATGGACAGGGAAGCCTGGTATGCTGCAGTCCATGGGGTTGCAAATAGTCAGGCATGACTGAAATGAACTCACCGAAACTTAGAAAACAAAAAGACACTCAAAGACTTAGAGAACAAATTTATGACTGCTGGAGAGAAGAGATAGTTAGGGAGTTGGGGATGGATGTGTACACATTGCTATACTTAAAGTGGGTAACAAACAAGGATCTACTGTATGGCAAATGAACTCTGCTCAATGTTGTGTGGCAACCTGGATGGGAAGGGAGTTTGGGGAGGAATTCATATATGTGTCTGCATGGCTGAGTCTTTTCTCTGTTCACTTGAGACAGTCACAGCATTGTTTATTAATCTGCTGTACTCCAATACAAAATTAAAAGTTTAAAATAATTAAAAAATGAGAAAAAGAAACTTTATGTCAATGACATTTTCATCTCAACATATCAGCAGAAATGAAGTCAAAATGGCATGCCTTACTTTAGTGTGCCATTTATTAATTCAGCCTGCATTTTCTCACTGTCCTAAGGAAAGTATATACACTCCCCTTCTTAGCTTGAAGATCATTCTCTGTTATGAACAACTAGAAACAAAATTAATTTGATGGGATCTCGGTGTCCAGCACCTTTTCACTTGAGGAAGCAGAAAATTATGTCACAGAGAAATAAAACCGCTTGCCCAAGAGTGATGTTGAGTCAATTGCCTTTTCTTTCTTATTTGTTAACATTACATCTTAAGCCCTGAGACTGTTCCTCTTTCTTTTTACTTGGAACAAGCCATGAGCCTCATCTTGTTCAGTGAGGACTTCAGCCTTCCTGATACTATTCATACAAGTTCACACTAATCTTTGGCTTAGTCTGGGTCATATGCCCACATTCCGTGGCTTGTTCTAGTTCCTTTTAGAAGGTGTCTTTACTTGCTTCCCTCCTTACGATTTTAGGGCATTTTTAAGTGATTACTTAGTTAAAATTCTTTCCCTCCAGCCCATTCCAGATTATTTGTGTTATCACAAAGCCTATCTTTTTTATAAAAGCCTGTTTTTGCCCTAAATTTTTAAAATATATTTTCTAAAACTCAAGTAGAACTTTCCCTTCCCATACTTTACTGTTACTTGGTAATAATTGTTACCAAGTCTTATGTAGCACTGTAGCCTCTACCCAATGTTGCCATTTCCACATTGTCAATTTGTTCTTCAGTGATGACTGAAATTAGGTAGAGGTGATGATAGATTGGGATTTGGGGACTGACATGTACACGCTGCTGTATTTAATACAGATATACCTACTGTATAGCACAGGGAATGCTGCTCAGTATTCTGTAATAACCTAAATGGGAAAAGAATTTGAAAAAGGATAGATCCGTGTATGTCTATAATTGAATCACTTTGCTGTACACCCGAAACTAACAGAACATTGTTAATCAGTTACACCTGTCTGGAGGATTCTTTCCCATTTCTGATGTTTCCCAGCAATGCCTGTGATGGGGTGTATAAATCTGTCTAAGTGTACAGTTCAGTACTGCAAACCTTCCCCTTGGATGCTGACATAACCCACATTCTCCACAATCAGCTTTATTGGTAATAAAGATGGTATATCTTTATATTTTTTCCTTTTCTATTTGTGTTCTCTGTCTAGCTCTTCTCTCTGTTAGCTCAGGCAGGGAACAATGGACATTAAGACCCAACACCTAAGAACCATGTCTTGAAACCCAACCATGTCTTGAAACCCATCAAACCCAACACCTAAGAACCATGTCTTGAAACACAGTACAACTCCAAAGCCTCTGGGGAAAGCTTGTTAGCCTGCCACTTTGATGTCCCTTAAGGATAGCTCTGAGGGACTGCGTGGCCGTGAAATGAGGGAAGCTCTGTTGATGGAGAGAAGACGAAAAGGAGCTAGCAAAGGAAGTAGGAAAGGAAGGAATAGATGGAAAGTGAGAGCTGGTACAGGAATTTACAGATACACAAAGCACCCAAGTTCTCCAAATAGCCCCAGATGTGTTATATATTGTGCATGTGGTGATTTTGATGGTAAAAAAATAAGAAAGATGAAAAGGTAGCCAGAAAGGCTATTTATAGACGCTCTAATCTTTTTTTTTTTTTTTTAAGATAAAGGATATTGATAGAAGGAAAGAGTCCTTGAAAAAGACTGAAAATGTTAGAAAGGAAGTATTTGTGTCTGAGTATGTTGTTTTGTGAGGGGGAGGGAGAGGGAGGGAGAGAGAGGAAGGGGAAAACCTTGCATCAATGTTTCTTAAGGTAATTTTTAAATTCAGATTCTTCAATAAGCTCAGGGATCTGTATCTTAACACCTGGTGAGTGCTAAACACACTAGAGATTAGTACCTATCATTTAAGTGTCTTGGAACAGGATGTAATTTTGTGTTTACTGGCAAAAGATTAGCTTTAGATAAGAAGTAAAGGCCCTCTGACTCTAGATGAAATGATGATAAGATAGAAATACGTTTAGTATATGGTGAAGTGAAAAAAAAGATATATAAAAAGGTACAAGAAGATCTGTGTTACTTAATGTTGCATGGTTTTTTGCTTTTATTATTCTTTTAAAGAGAGGAATAATTTTCTCTGTGTATTAGTCCTTGTGCATATGTTCTCAGTCGTGTCAGCTCTTTGTAACCCTATGGACTGTAGCCCTCCAGGCTCGTCTGTCCATGGAATTCTCTAGGCAAGAATATTGGGTTGGGGTGCCATTTCCTCCTCCAGGAGATCTTCCCCACCCAGGGCTCAAACTAGCATCGCCTGCGAATCCTGCATTGGCAGGCAGGTTCTTTACCCATTGAGCCACCTGAGACGGTCCGTTCGTCTCTGTGCTTGGTCCTTTGTGTACCACTTTGTGTTAGTCACTCAGCCGTGTTTGATTCTTTGCAACCCCATGGACAGTAGCCTGCCAGGCTTCTCTGTCAATGGGATTCTCCATTCAAGAATACTGGGGTGGGATGCCATTTCCTTCTCTAGCTTGGTACTTCTATTCTATGCCTCGATACTCAACTGTCTCTTTAGAGTTGGCATTATTTTCTCCTTTGTCTTGAAAAGAAACTAAGATTCACAGAAATTGAGAAATATGTCAGGATGACACGTTCAAGTACTAGCAGAACTGGGGTCTGGTTTCAAGTAAATCAGGCAAATCTGTCTCCAAATCTCCAACTTCTTTAGTATAAGGTAAGGGTCATCAGACATTTTCTGTAAAAGGCCAGGGAATAGAGGTTTTATGTTTTGTGGACAGTTACTCAACACTGGTACTGACTGCAAAACCTGCCACAGATAATAAGGTAAATTGTGGGCATACCTGGTTTAAGAAAAGCTTTATCTGTGGATTCTGAAATTTATAGGGATTTACAGATATAGAAATAACACAAGTTCCCCAAATAGCTCCAGATATATTACATAACTGTGCAAGTGGTGATTTTGATGTTAAAAAATAAGAGAGATGAAAGGTAGCCAGAAAGGCTGTTAGGACAATAGATGCTCTAATTTTTTTTTTTTTTTTTAAGGTAAAGGATACTGATAGAAGTAAAGAGTCCAGGAAAGAGACTAAAAATGTCAGAAAGGAAGTATTCATGTAATTTCCATATATAGCAAAATATTTTTCTTCTCTTCATGTTTTTTCAACCATTTAAAAATGTTGAAACCATCTTAACCTTGTGGGTGGTACAAACCCAGATGGTGGGCCATATTTGGTCCATGGGCTTATCAGCTCCTGGCATAAGGCTCTGGCTCTCAGATTCATGCTCTCTACGTCATTCTTCCAAACGCAGGATCTGAGATTATCTAATCAGAGCAAAAACTAAGGTTTATAGTGATAAGTAACTTTCTGAAATAATCATTGTTGTTTTTTTGGAGGAAAAATATGATTTTGTTAGTTCTGTATCGTTTTCCATCTTTTGAGCCTGGATCAAAAAAAGAAAAAGCAGACTGTAATGGAGATTATGTCGCCTGTCATCTATTTGCTTTTCAGATTTTTTCCCCCCACTGCTCTGAGATGGAGGAGTCTTGTCTGCATGGATGCCTCCTTATTCTCTGGCTTTTGCTTAGTGTTGGCCAACAGGAAGCCCTGATAGGGAATGAGAGGGAGGAGAGTCCAGTTAGGATCTTCATTCATCTACTCCCTCCCTAACAGGTCCATGCAGTTTGGATGTTGGCTCTAAGGTCTCAGCTCCTTTTCAAGCATCTCTCTTTGTGGTGCACCTCCTCCCCAGGTTCTAGAAACCACTCTCCTCCTCTCTACTTCCAGTCTAGGAGGAGTTCTTGTCTCCTGCACTACTACCCTGGGGGAGCTGCACTATCTCTAAGGTTTTTCTCCATATCTTTCTTGTACCTTTGTATCCAGTCCTTTCATTGCTCTCTTCCTATGTTACACAATTTGATTGTGCCCTGTTCCCTGTGAGAAACACATGAGGTGAGGACCCTGTCTAATACAGAGAACGAGATTGTGCTTGTAGCAATATCTGTTTAAGAGGCTTCTGCAGAAGGTCTCATCCTCTGCAGGAAAAAAAAAAAATGACCATTCTTTCCTTTATGTTCACACTGTACCCTGTAATATATTTTTCACAGTTTTATTGAAGTTTGACATACAATAAATCGCACATATTTAAAGTAAACATTTTAATAAGCTTTGATATATATATGTGCACCCATGACATCAACATCAGAATCAGGGTAATGAGTACATTCATCATACCTGAAAGTTTTCTTGTGTATTTTTTTTTTTTTTTGAGCTTGATCTCTTTCTTTACTGCTCTCCCTCTCCCGTTTGACCCCATCCCCAAGCAGTCACTGATCTACTTTTGTCTATTAAAAATTCATTTATTCTTTTAAGAATTATTTATATCTTAAGAATCATTTTAGTATGAATTTGCTTGTTTTTGGTCCAATCTCTTTCTCTTGACATAATTGCTTCTTATAACATATTCAGTTGTCATATTACAAGCTGTTTATTGCCTGTACATGCCAGGATATTTATTTGCCTCTATTTAGACTTCAAGTTCTTCAAAGTATGCTTCACTTGTCATTGTAGCCCTAGAACGTGTCACAGCACTTGACATAGAGAAGATACTCAGTAATTAGGGAAGGAAGGAAAGGAGGGAGGTGTGGGATGGCACCTAGCATCTATCCCCTGAGAGCCCTTTGCTTCTCTAGCAGTGACATTTCTTAAGTAGCTCTGTGGACAGTGTTTAATGATCTGTTCAGAACTGAAGCCTGTCAATAGGACTGGCTCTGTCAGGAGATGAAGCAGATGACTTTCTTCTTTTATAAGCGAGCTATCATCCTGCACTTGCCTTGTCCTTCCTTTCTCCCATCTCCTCTATAGAATCCAGAAATCTCCCTGTCTGTTGTATGTAGAGGATGTACCCGCAATTTCTCACCACCCAGGCCAGCAGGGGAGAGAGGAGGAGTGGAGAGGGGATTCCTGGGGAGGAGTGATAAGGTTAGACAGCATGGGATTCCAGGGCTGAAGAGGCAGAAATGGTCTTACATGCGTGTGGGGTAAGGGTGTGGATCAAATACTCCCATATAGGTATTTCTCAAGAGAAAGGAACAGAAAATATACTTTCGTAGTTTCTTCCACTATCATTTTGGGCTAAATCTGTGGAGTCTGAAGGACCTGGATTGCCTTTATTGAGAGCCAAACAGTATGATTCCTTCCATTTAGATTTCTGAACTTTGAGACAAGATTGGTTCTGCGGGAAAGCACAAGCCTTGAACAATCAGCTTTGGCCTCGGGCTACAGTGAGTACATGAATTGGTTTGGTTAATGGTCTGAAAATCCTGTGATAGAACCCTCTCCCCTCATTCAGATCGAGATGTCTATCTGTGTTAGTCCATTCAAGTTCAGGCATAGCCTGGAAAATTCCTCCTCTGTGTTCTCTTCTCCCATGGGTTTATCAGTGCTGTTAACATCATGCCTTTATTCTGGGACACAGATGGACAATAAAAGTCCTACAGGACTAAAGAAGGTAAGTAATTCCAACTGCCTCTTCCATCTTTTTAAAATGCTTCGTGGTCTTTCATCAGTCCCTTAACAGAGTCAAGACTGATTATTTACATTTTAGTGTGTTTGAGTTCTATAGGCAAGCCCAGGCTTGCTGGGCTAGCAGCCAGCTTACTCCCAAGGCATCCTGGTGCCATGGAGTGTGTTTAACTAAAATCCCAGGCTATAGATTTCAAAAGTGTTGCTTCCAGTTCTTTACAGTTACATAGATATAACAATTTATGCAAGAATGAAATAGATTTGCGTGTTACCCTGGAAACTTAACTGCCACGTGTAATATGTTGTAGAAGTTTGCTTCTATTCCTTCTTTGCTAAGAGATTTCTTTAAAAATCAGTAGCCATCTCACGCCAGTCAGAATGGCTGCTATCAAAAAATCTACAAACAATAAATGCTGGAGAGGGTGTGGAGAAAAGGGAACCCTCTTACACTGTTGGTGGGAATGCAAACTATTACAGCCACTATGGAGAACAGTGTGGAGATCCCTTAAAAAAACTGGAAACAGAACTGCCTTATGATTCAGCAATCCCACTGCTGGGCATACACACTGAGGAAACGAGAATTGAAAGAAACATGTGTGCCCCAATGTTCATTGCAGCACTGTTTACAATAGCCAGGACATGGAAGCAGTCTAGATGTCCATCAGCAGACGAATGCATAGGAAAGCTGAGGTACATATACACAATGGAATATTACTCAACTATTAAAAAGACTGCATTTGAATCAGTTCTAATGAGGTGGATGAAACTGGAGCCTATTTTACAGAGTGAAGTAAATCAGAAAGAAAAACACCAATACAGTATATTAACGCATATATATGGAATTTAGAAAGATGGTAACGATGACCCTATATGCAGGACAGCAAAAGAGACACAGATGTAAAGAACAGACTTTTGGACTCTGTGGGAGAAGGTGAGGGTGGGATGATTTGAGAGAATAGCATTGAAAGATGTATATTGCCATATGTGAAATAGATCGCCAGTCCAGGTTCAATGCATGAGATGGGGCACTCAGGGCCGGTGCACTGGGATGACCCTGAGGGATGGGATGGGGAGGGAGGTGGGAGGGGGGTTCAGGATGGGGAACAAATGTACACCCATGGCTGATTCATGTCAGTGTATGGCAAACGATAACCCTGTATGTGAGACAGCAAAAGCGACACAGACGTATAGAACAGTCTTTTGGACTCTGTGGGAGAGCGAGAGGATGGGATGATTTGGGGGAATGTCATGGAAATATGTATGATATCATACAAGAAGCAAATCGCCAGTCCAGGTTCGATACAGGATCCTTGGGGCTGGTGCACTGGGATGACCCGGAGGGATGGTACGGGGAGGGAGGTGGGAGCGGGGTTCAGGATAGGGAACAAATGTACGCCTGTGGCGGATTCATGTTGATGTGCGGCAGAACCAATACAATATTGTAAAGTAATTAGCCTCCAATTAAATAAATTTAAATTTTAAAAATGTATGGCAAAAATCACTACAATATTGTAAAGTAATTAGCCTGCAATTAAAATAATAAATTAAAAAAAATCAGAAATGGATGGTGCCTTTTTTCAAATACTTTTCCTGAGTCTTACTGAGATTATCCTGTTATTTTCTCTTTTGTTTGGTGATATGGGCAATAACACTGATGGATTTTTGAATGTTAAATCAACCTTGTATTTCTGGAATAAACTCTACTTGATTAACAAGTATTATCCTTATTTTTGTGGCATCTTTTTTAAAATTATTATTATTTTGCTGAGGATTTTTTCAGCTATGCTCATGAGGGCTACCTTCTGTGATTTCTGTTATGTTTATGTCTGATTTTGGTATCAGAGTAATACTGGCCTCATTTAGAATAATTGGGAAGTATTCACTCATTATCAATTTTCTGGAAGAATTTGTGTATAATGTTAACTCTTCCTTCAATGTTTGGGAAAATTCACCAGTGAAACTATCTGTGCCCAGAGTTTTCTTTGTGTGAAGGTTTGTAACAAAAAAACTTAATTTTTTAATGGAAATCTACTGTTGTGTCTTTGTCTATATCTCATTGAAGTTTTGTTAGTTTGTTATTTCATGCAGTTTGAAGTTCTCTTACTATTTGTATAAATGTCTGGGATTGTTATATCTGCTTCATGAATTGACCTATTTACCAATAGGAAATGACCTTTTTCTATATCTGGTAGTATTCTTTGTTCTGAAATTTACTTTTTCTGATATAAATATATTGATTTCAGCTTTCTTTTGGTTAGTGTTAACACAGTAAATCTTTTAACATCCTTATACCTGTAATTTGTGTTTTTCTTATTTGAAGTGCATTTCTTATAGGCAGCATAGTATTATGTCTTGTTTATTTATTCTGTTGGAAAAATCTCTGCCTGTTAATTGGGTGTTTAGACCATTTGCATATTTTGTGTTTGTTCATATGATTTTGTTTACATTTATCATTTTGCTACTTGATTTCTGTTTCTTCCACCAGTTCTTTATTCCCTTTTCCAACATTTTCTTCCTTCTTTGGGATTAACGGAACACTTTTCGTGATTTAATTTTAATTCTTCCGTTGGCTGAATGGCTGTAAATCTTTGTTAATTTTAGTGGCAGCTTTAAAGGTTATAGTATACAAGTTTAGCTCATTACAGTCTACCTTCAAATGATACTATACCACTTAATCAATAGTATAAGAACCTTATGGGATTTCCAGGTGGTACCGTGGTAAAGAATCCATCTGCCAATGCAGGAGACTCAAGAGATGGGCGTTCAATCCCTGGGTCAGGAAGATCCTCTGGAGTAGAAAATGGCAACCCACTCCAGTATTCTTGCCTGGGAAATTTTCACAGAGAGGAGCCTGATGGGCTACAGGCCCTGGGGTCACAGAGTTGGACATGACTGAGCAGGCATACACCTATACGAATCTTATAATGTACTTCCATTTCTTCTGTGCCAGCCTTTGAACTAACACTGACCTACATTTTACTTTTACATTTGTTATAAAGTCCATGATACATGGTTTCTACTTTTGTTTAAACAATATCTTCTAAAGAGCTTTACATGATCACACAAAGCTTCCTCATCTTTTACCCAAATACATATGAAGTTATGTGTTTTCTGGTGCTCTTCGTTCCTTGTGTAGATCAGATTTCCTTCTGGCTTCATCCTTTTCTGCCTGAAGGTCTTTCTTAACATGTCTTATTGTGCATGTATGTCTGTGAAAAATTCTGTCAACCTTTGTATAATTGAAAGTCTTTATTTAGCCTTTGTTCTTTAAAGATATGTTCTGCATTTTTTTCTTTCAGCCTAATAAAGATATTTCTCTACTGTCTTTTTCACTTGCATTGTTTCTGGTGACAAATTTGCTATAGTCCTTATCTTTATTCCACTTACATAGTGTCATTTTTTTCTCTGACTGCTTTTAAGTTTTTTTGTTTTTTGTTTGTTTCTCACAGGTTTTAAGCAGTTTAATTATAATATGCATTGAGGTAGTTTTCTTCATGCATATCATACCTCAGACTTATGAATTCTTCAATTTATACAATTATAATTTTCCTCAAATTTTGACTATTTTTAGGCATTATTTCTTGAAAAATTAATCAGTTCCACCCTCCAGCTCCTCTTCTGTGATTCCAATTAAATGTATATTAGGCTGCTTAAAATTGCCCCACAGCTCACTGATGCTTTTTCACTTCTTTTCTGGGTCCCTTTGCCCTAGATATTTCATTTCTGATAGCTTCTATTGCCATGTCCTCAGTATATTATTTTTTTGCAATTTATTCTACCTAGCTTTTTAATTTTAATCTCTATAAATTTTATGAGGGTCTTTAAATTTTTAAAATATCTTCCATGTCTACATACCTTTTGAATACATGGAATACAGTTGAATTGTTTTAGTGTTCTTGTTTGATAATTCTAACATAGATGTCAATTCTGGGTTGGTCCTTCCCAATGGTATGATTTCCTCTTTATGAGTCATATTTTCTTGCTTCTTTGGGTGTCTGAGAATTTTTGATTGACATGGGGAATTTCACCGGGCATTGTGAACTTTACACTGTTGGATGTAGTTTATGTTTGTATTTGTATAACTACTGTTGAGATTTTTCTGTGATGTAGTTGCATGTCTTGAGAAATTGATTATTTCAGGTGTTACTTTTAGGATTTTTTATGGACCAGAGCAGCACTTATTTTTAGACTGATCATTGTCCATCTTCAAGGTAAAAATCTTGTGTGTACTCTACTTCCTGTCCCTCTATTTTTGATGGTTATTCGGTTTGGGAGGTGGCAACAGGCACTATGCCCTGCCTTGTGTGAGCACTGGACATTGTTTTGTTCCTGTTTAGTCACTGAGTCATGTCCAACTCTTGAGACTCCGTGGATTGAAGCCCGCCAGGCTTCTCTGTCCATGGGATTTCCCAGGCAAGAATACTGGAGTGGGCTGCCATTTCCTTCTCCAGGGGATCTTCCTGACCTAGGGAACGAGCCTGTGTTTCCTGTTTGGCTGGCATATTCTTTAGAACTGAGCCACCAGGGAAGCCCCATAGGGCATTGTTACTGTTAGTTATTTTGGGCGGTTCTTTCGTGACTCATGTAATTTCCTCAGTGAAATCATAGGTCAGCACACAGGTGAATACTTACAGGGGACAACTTACACATCAGTTATGATCCTCTCTCTGTTTGAAGTTTCTCCCTTTGCTACTCTTTCCTGAGAACTCCAGATGCTTTGTTCTTTCCAGATTGTCAGTTTCATCTCCTCAACTCAAGGAGTCTCCAGTCTCCACCTGGTTTCTTCCTTCCTGCACTATGGTTTGGAAACTCTCAAGAATGTCGTAGGGCTCATCTCATTGTTTCCCATCTCTCAGGGATCATTGTCTTTTGTTACCTGATGTCAGTGCCTTGCAAGTCATGGTTTCATATGTTTTCAGTTTTTTGTTGCTTTGGGTGCAAGATGGAACTTGTTCCTGTTTCTCCATTTGGGTGTGGGCTGATGTCTGTAAGTTTTTTATAAAGGGAAAATATAACAACAATTTAGAACAACTGACGAGGGATAAATTTGGAAGCCTCAACTGTTTTTAAGTTAGGTATTGGCTGTATAATCAGTTCTTTCAGAATTAGAAAAAATGAGGAAGCTAAGATAACTTTCACTGTATTGAGCAATAAGAATCGTTTATAATGAGACCTTTTGTTACTTAAAATAAGCTGAAATATCTTTTGAGATATCAAAAACATGTTAGGCTATTTTAACAAAGTTTTACAGTTCCAAATTATCTTGCATTTCAATAAATAACTCATATTATGCATATGGTAACTCTCACTTAAAGAGGATGTTTGTATCATTTTTCAGCTATTTAGGAGAAAGTCCAGCATGGATTGTCCTAAAGGTTTTGATCATTTTATACTATTTTCTTACAAGTTTATTTTCTCTTCACTCTCAGCTCCTTCTGGGTGGTTTTTTTTTTTTTTTTAATTAGTATTGATTGTTAAAGCAAAGATCATTGTATTGAGCTTTAGATTTGGTCATTTTCCAGTTGCTCATATAAAAAGCTATATGAACAACTTGAAGATTCCTGGCCTGCTTGAAGCACCAGATTGTGTTTGGGAATATACTGATGACAAAAGGAAAGAGATTAAATCTAAAGAAGATACCATATGTCTGATATAATCTCATTTGAGGTCTGTTAAAATGGGATAGGTGCAAAGTGGAGTTATATAATCATAGACCATAGTATAGGGCCATATTCCTTGAAGTGCCAGTTCTTAATAAAAAGCTTGCATGGGAATGCAAATAAACTCACTAGATCCTTTATTGGGAAAGTCTTTTTTAAGCCTTTATTGACATTGTTGCAAATTTGCTTCTGATTTATGTTTTGGTTTCTTGGCCGGGAGGCATGTGGGATATTGGCTCCCAGACCGGGGATTGAACCTGCACCCCTTGCAATGGAAGGTGAAGTTTTACCAACTGAACCATCAGGGAAGTCCTGAGAAAGCCTTAATATGAAAGAAAAATGTCAGTGGAACTAGAGAGTGTGCTTAGTAATGGCAACAGACTGAATGCTTATTTTCCCCCAAATTGATATATTGAAATCCTAACCCCGAAGGTGATGGTATTAGGAAGTGGGATCTTTAGGGTGATGAAATTACAAGGGAAGAGCCCTCATAAACAGAACTGGTGCCCTTATAAAAGAGAAAACTCCTTTGTCCCTTTAGTTTATGTGAGGTTATAGCAAAAAGACAACTCTAAAGTGAACTCTCACTGGACACCGAATCTCCCAAATCTTGTTCTTGGATTTCCAGCCTCTAAAATTGTGAGAAATAAATTTCTGTTGTTCATAATCTACCCAGTCTATGATATTTTGCTATAGCAGCTGTCAGGGAGGAAGAAATTTTCTTCTACCCTTCTAGACGGCCTAAAAATTAAATTGGCATGAAACAGATTTATAGGGGGAAAATCAAACAAATGTTTAATAACATATATATGTGAGAGGGACCCAGAAAAACTGAGTAACTTCACCAAAATGGCTGAAATCATCTTCTTAAAATACTGTCTTCTGCAATAGACAAAATATGTTGAAGATAATGGTTTGGGACCTCAAAGGGAGGCAGTCAATTGACATGGAAAAAGAAAAGTAAATGTTTGATAAGCAGATGTATGCTAGGCTATGCAAAGACAAGGAGATACAGAAAGAAATTTTAACAAAGAGTCTTTTAACAAAGGCTTCTTCCAGTCTACACAGAAAGTTGACTATGGTCAATTTTCATAATGTGGAAGCTGACTAATTAATGTCAAGAATCAAAGTGTAGAATAAAGCTGATACCCATACTCAACATTTTAGTTTGCTTTTAGTTACAAAATTGTTAGAATTTCTTTCCTAAAATGTTCACAATAGCAGTATTCATTTCTCTTGCCCATTTTACCTCTAAATACCACCACAGTTACGGAGACTGTGTGAAATAAAGGAATAAACCCAATGGGTATTAACCCAACATGGCAATCCGGAATTGTGATAGAAAAGTTACTTATGGCCATGTCTTGCAAACTGCTTAAAACTCAACCTAGGACCTCACATAAGGCTAAAATCACTAATCGCTCCCATCCTGGAACAGGGCCTCTGCATTCATAAGGCAGTTAAGAGGAAGATCAAAGTTTCTTCCTGAATCTTTTGGGCCTTAATTGTTTTCAGCGCAGAATAATTTGCAGGTCAAACAGACATTTTGGGGTGGCAAATTTTTCCTCCCCTTAGTCCCCAAACAGACTAAAACAGTGACATCAATGGTTTACATTATGACACAAGTTGCTTATTGCATTACATACAGCTAACAAAACAGTTCACAGACAAAAAACAGATCTACTGCACTTTGACGAGCATTCGTGTGAAAAATTCTATGGGAAATTATCTCTGACTCTTGACTCTGCATGGTATGCACAAATCTGGATATTAAGAGTTTAACAATG
The DNA here is from genome assembly GCA_006410935.1 of Redunca redunca. Taxonomy (NCBI): domain Eukaryota; kingdom Metazoa; phylum Chordata; class Mammalia; order Artiodactyla; family Bovidae; genus Redunca; species Redunca redunca. Next base: position 488,762 of record SJYQ01084880.1, read on the forward strand.
ACATTATCAGCAATATTGAAGAGGGAGGAGTTTCTTCTCCATCAATGCTATGAAGGTAGATGCGTTAGAAAAAAGACCAGGTTACAATGGTAGAGGTAAAGTATAACTGGGTGAACATGCCTGGTATGAATCAGAGCATACTTAACTGTCAAGTACCTTCTAGCATAGGAGAAAGTGTGATGACCTGAAGAGGTTAAAGTGCTGGACTTCACACACTGTATCTGTGTTAAAGTTTTAGAGATTCAGAATGTAATTAGGGGACTATGGAAAGGGAGACTGCATGGCATGACAGTTATGTGTGTGAGTGTATTGCTGCACTGCCTAGGTTAGAAAGCTAGTGACCACATTTCCCAGCTGTGAACATTCACAAGATTAACATAACCTCACTAAGCTTCAGTTTCATTATGTATAAAACAGGAGCAAAGGTAGTCATACCTACCACAGAGTTATTGTTTTAGTTGTGAAGTCTTGTCTGACTCTTTTGTGCCCCCATGGACTGCAGCCTGCCAGGCTCCTCTGTTCACTGGATTTCCCAGGCATGAATACTGGAATGGGTTGCTATTTCCTTCTCCAGGGAATCTTCTTGAGCCAGAAATTGAACCCATGTCTCCTGCTTTGACATGCGGATTCTTTACCATTGAGCCACCAGGGAAGACCCCTATAGAGTTGAAGTGAGGATTAAATAAAATATTTAAGTAGAGCACTCAGCATATACCATGCTCAATACGTGTTAGCTCTTTAGTTTTTCTATTAAACTAAAGTACTTTATATAGTATTTGACCAAACACTAAAATCATAGATATTATGAAGTGTTATTAAATAAGTAGGAAGAAAACGTATGTTGTGGGGAAAAGGATCACACCAAGTTTCAAAAGTTATATCACGAGAAGATATACATTTATTAAAGGTGATAAAGTTCTGTACCTAGCTTTGGTCAGCTGTAAACAGTAGAGCTGCAAACCAATATGTTTCAGACTCAATGAATCCTGAAGATTTCCAGAAACAAATATTAGGTCTTCCTTTGAAATTTTCTACTTGACTGTGCAGGAGTCTCCTGGTAAAAATCACTTACAGGACATTCAACCAAATCCACACCTGGATGCTTTTCTAAAGGTGAAACTTTCAGGAAAACAGTCTATTTATTCACAATAATTTCTACTGTACTGGAGGACACTCTTACTTTAGATGCTAGTAAAATAGCACTCACTGAAAGAGACAAAGAGTATATAATGTCATTCAAGTCAAGAGGTTGTACCATGGAAAAAGTATCCTTAAACATAAATCCCATGACATCAGAGCCATTCTTGGTGCTCTGGAAGAATACTCACTCAAGGGCTTAGCATGAAATAAATAATTGCTGAACAGCAAAGAGGAAAATACCAACAACGTGAGCTAACTTTTGCTTGGTTCTTTTGGGAGGATTCTAATTGGAACCAGCCTTAGGCAGATTCAACAGGTGCACTAAGGTCTTAACTGCCACACCTACACCCACAAAGAGAAATATGGCGCCCTCTTCCCACCATTTGGGGGCTCCCAAGTCTGGCTCTGGTGAAGGAGTAGTGCTCAAAGAGATCAGCTCTTGGGGAAAGTACAAAGTGTCAGCAGCCTCAGAATGATACAGAAATCTCACTTAGGATGCAAAGCCTAGCCATGTGCTACTGGGAGGGGTCAGCCTGCTATCAATGGGAGAGGGTCTCACCACATAACACCATCTCTTCCTCACTACCTTTTCATCGTGACTTACCTTGTAACCATCATGCCTTCAATTATGTATTTTATACCGCTAACTCTGATAACTTTTCACTGTGGTCTTGCTATGTTGTTAAAAAGGCACCACTTTGGGACTTCCCTAGTGGTCTGTCCAGTGGTTGAAACTAGACTCTCTGTTCCTAATTCAGGGGGCCGGAGTTCAATCCCTGGTCAGGGAACTAGAAGCCACGTGCTGTAACAAAGATCCTGTGTGCTGCAATGAATACCCAGCACAACCAAATAAATTTTTATTTTAAAGGCATTGCTTTGAGAGAGTGTACTGTCAGGAAGATTCACTCTCTCATTTTATTCTAGACTCTGCCTGCATGTCACATTGTTGAGAACCTCTCTGGCCACCCTCTTTAATGACACCCTACCTTCTTGCTCACTCTAAATCCTTTTCCAACTTTCTGTTTCTTCCTAAAATGTCAGTACCCTATGTTATTTCTCGTCTATCCAAACAACTCAAGTCAGCTCTTAAAAAGTACCAGTTCTACAACACAAAGATTTATGACTTCAAGATCCAGGGCTTTTAAATCTCCTGTTTTTTCTTTAAATGTGTTTCTTCTGTGAACCGTGTCTTTTCCTCAGATATGACTCTATGACTTCCTCTACTACCTTCTTGTAACAGATGTCTTTCTATAAATAAGGTCAGAGGAGGCTTGGAAAGGAGACTGCGTGAGTTTCTGTGTCAAGCGCCACAACTACGAGTGATTCAGGTTCCTACCACCATTTATAAAAAGCTGTTCTATCCAGTTACATAATATTTGGAAGCACGTGTCTTCTAAATCCACTTCTAGAGCTGTTGACAGAGAAAAGGGTGTATGAGTGTTGGGCTGGGAGCTGGCCGCCTTCTTCAACTAAAATTGCCCAAATGGCACTTTCTGATGAGTCATAGCGTCTACGGGCAGGGTGCTCCACGTCATCACCAAGGTAACTGCAGCGCTCTGCTCTCCGAACACATTTTCAACAGGGCTGGTTCTACAAAGAAACAGACAAGGCAGTCTTTTTTTTTTTTTTTTAATTGGAGGGCCCTCAAATTAAATTTGTAATTTAATTCAGGGCTAGCCTGAATACAAATTTTATTCATATTTACTTGATCTGAAATTCCTAGTGTAGTCATCTTCTAGAGATACCCATCTCCTAAATAATGAAGATTTTTTTTCCTCTAGAGTTACAAATGAACTGCTTGACGCATCAGCAGGGGTTAGTCACCTGATCAATATTTCATCATATCTTTCTTCAGTCAGGGCGCTCAAGTACCTGACAGGCGAATGAAGTGTGGCAGTTGATTATGAGAATTAAGATATTGTATGTAAGACACTCAACACTTAGAAAGTGCTGAAAAAATAGTAGCTCTCATTACAGAGGAAAAACAGGTTGAAAAAATGATTTCTATAAACCTACTAATAACGTCTTTATGATATTGTTCCTCAGATTCTATGTAATTGTTAGGAGAATTAGAAACATTGCTTCCACATGTGCTCCTGCAGACCCCACATCTCTGACAAAGAAGCCCAGCTTGTTTTCTCTTGATCGTTTCCACTTCTGAACTATTCACACTGAGATATAAATGATTAATATCAAATTAATCCTCAATATGGAAAAGAGAACACCAAAATGTCAGGTAACTTACAAGAGACAGGTGTGCATCGATAAGTACAATACTGATTTCTTCTTACTTCAGTCTCAGACAACCTTCATTCTCTTTTCAATTTAGCCTCATGTTTTTCAGTCACTGAGGGCCCTGCACACTGTCTTGGTAAACCCTGAATTTCCTGAATGCTAACATTTTCTCAGATGCTGGCCACCTGAAGACTCCAGCTTACTTTTTATGTTCAGAAGACTCCTCAGTTTCCTCATTAATATGATCATTTCTCCCCAGGCTACCTATTTTCTTAAGTGAAGACACAGTAGAATAAGTAAATCAAATGCGTGAACAAATTATTTTAGAGGTATCAATAGGGGATTTGATTTTTCTTTTGGCTTTTGCAGACTTGGGGTAACAACACTGATCCACAGGTTCTAACCTTTCTGGAACTATGATGTTGATGCCCAGCAGGCTCCACTTATGTAGACTTTGTGATCAAAAGGGTTAACAAATGTATGCTATTCATGAGACTCTAATTAGAGAAGGAAAAATAGTTTCATTTCCTATGAAAGGCAAGATCTCGTTTCCTCTGGAAAATCACCAAAGCAAACTTCCTTCATCAAATCTACTGATGCCACACGCTCTTTAGAGTTCTTACAGGGAGTTAGGAAGCGAGGTTCTTTTCATCTCAAGCTCTTGCCCCTGGCCACTCACTCAACCTCTGACACTTGGTTTCCTCAGTAAAATGAACATTCTGTCTACATTAGTTACTTTACCAATTGTTAAGAAAATCAACTAAGATAGTATATGAATTTTTATTCAGGAAACATCATGGAGCAGGGTGTGTCAGATAATCTCTGGGACCCTGCGAGTAAAATGATAAATATGTAATAGCATAGCCCCCTCCGTCAGCTGGGAGTCAAACAAATGAGGAATGAATGCTCATCATAATAAGTATGATATGAAGATACCACAGAAACCCGTTTACCCATGAAGTTCAAATTGATAGAAGACTCGTTATCAAAAAAAAAAAAAATTTAAATGGACTACCTGGAAAATCCCATCGACTGAAGACCCTGGTGGGCTACAGTGCACAGAATCACAAAGAGTCGGACATGACTGAAGGAACCAAGCATCATATGAGTGATACACATGGAACTTTAATGTACCCATATAAATATAAATATAAATTTATTGGTCAATCTTTTAATATTCCACATAATTCTTTTGAATATGGGTTTACTGATTGAAGTTCTGATTTCCCTTTCTTCCATAAACCATACCTGTAAGACACTCTGTATAATACCCAGTTAATTATAATTTGCTTAAAGCAGAATGAGAGCTTGAAGTCACTTGGAAAACAAACTAGTAAAGACATTTAGAGAATCCTGTTATATTTTTAATCATTTTCCCCCCTAGTTTTTTATTATTGTCTAACCAATATCTCGCTCCATAGAATTTTTCTTAGAAGTTTGCCCACACGCATCTTGGTTTTCATTTCATTTATATTGTGTTGGCTTACATATTAAATAAATAATGGAAGTATTAAATACAAATGGCAACTGTCCCTTGGTGAGCATAGGACTCACAGGGCAGCGGAAAATGACGCACTGCCCTGGGGATAGACTGCCTGTCAGGAGCTTTGGGCAGGTGTGGCCAACAGTCTGTGTGCTTTTACGGGGAGTGGAAAGGGTGTTCAAGAATTCAGTACCTGTGGCGTTTGTTCAGTGAAGATTGGTTAAAACCCCTTTAGCCTATGTATCAGTATAAAGTGCTAGGAGAGCAGAGTAGAGCTACCTCTGCTTGGATTTCATCTGAGATGGACATCACAGAGAACATGTTATTTGCATTCAGATCTTAAATGAGTCCAACAGGTTAAAGATGAAACTCAGTTGAGGAGTTGACAAAAGGCAGGAGGGCTTTCACAGTGAGGAAAGAGCTTGTGGAAACCAGAGAGGGAAGAACCATGGAAATATGTTCAGCAACACTTTCCTAGTGCCCATTTGGGAAATGTGGCCAAAGAATGGGGTACCAGAAATGAAGTGAACAGATAGGTATGATTTTAATCGCTATGTTCAATTTTTTCAACGAGTCTGCAATATTCACCCTGGAACATCTAAGCTCTCTGAACATTCAGCTCCTTTTCATGTCACTTTGCTAAAGTTTCTGAACAAGTTCATCCACTAAACATCCTTCTGTTGATGGGAAAGAAGGGAGGTCAAGAAGAACATCAATATGGGCACCGTCCTGGCCTGTAGGACCCCCAGGGAGACTTCATCACTGGTGGACTGAGAGGATCAAAGACTCATTTGTACCCAGGGAAAGTGCAAGCTTCCACCAGTTCCCCCGCTGAGTAATTGTGATTACAAAGAAGGTGTTGCAAAACACCTTGTAAGGTTAGGTTGACCTTTACCCACTAAACCTTCCTTTAGGGATCACTCATTACCTAATGCAAATCTTACTCCTTTTCCAGTATGTACTCAAATGCCACCTATTTGTAGAACACTGTCCCACTGCCTCTTAGTCTGATAACATTACTCATCCCTTTGCCCTCCATGCATACTTCTTAAACCTCTGTTAGAGAGTTGCCATCTATGGGGTCGCACAGAGTCGGACACGACTGAAGCGACTTAGCAGCAGCAGCAGAGAGCTTACTTCTTCCTGTCTTGAGCCAGAATCTATTGCATGTGTATCTGTCACTGTTAGGAAACTGTGAACTTCCTAGAACTGAATCTTTACTTTCAAGATTCTATTGTCCCCAACAGCACCTTCTACAATGTAGTCAGTACGTTCACAGTAAGTACTTACTTGCTCAGCTGAAGAAATGGAGAGGTCTTGATAGCCTGGAAGAGAAGTACAGTTGCATTTATGGAATATGCCCCTAGAAATAAATGATGGCAAGAGTTGGGAAGAATAAAAAATTTGGGAGAGGTCTAGTGCTCAGGCACAAGCAGATTAGTTGTCTGGAGAAATAGGATCTTTGAGAAAAGTTCAGAGGAACTGGGATGGATTAGCATGGAAATAAGAAAATTTAGGGAAGCTATCAGAGGCTTTAATTATATACATTAAATAGCTAAGCAAAGGAAGACTCCCAGCTGTCTTCTGGCTCTGCTGAAAATAAAAACCAAGAGGAACACAATATAGTTTGTCTAATTTTCTTTCACATATTTCTTAACATCAGAGTCTTTTCTTTGTCCACAATGTTACTGTGTAACTCTGTAGAGACAAAGTAAGCAATAATACTTTATTGGGCTGTATGTGAACATACTGGGTTGGTCAGTGTGTAGGCCTCTGTCCATTTGTCTGAAATTCATTTAAACAATAGTATGGGCACGTCATGCGAAGAGTTAACTCATTGGAAAAGACCCTGACGCTGGGAGGGATTGGGGGCAGGAGGAGAAGGGGACGACAGAGGATGAGATGGCTGGATGGCATCACCAACTTGATGGACATGAGTCTGAGTGAACTCCAGGAGTTGGTGATGGACAGGGAGGCCTGGCATGCTGCAATTCATGGGGTCGCAAAGAGTCAGACACGACTGAGCGATTAAACTGAACTGAACTGAACTGATGTGTTGATTCCACTTGTCAAAGCTCTCCCAGAGTGGGCACGCAGGACCCCACCAGTCTTTCATGGATGTGTGTTGCATGTGTAAACATGTCTAATGGCCATGAGGAGACTGGGCCCCAGGGTGGAGGTACTCTATCCTGATGACGCTTTATGTTGGCGCTGGTTTAAATGAGGAAAAGAGAACTCTCATGGAGTACTGCACAATTATCCAGGATGTGATAAAAGAAACTTGAGACCGTTCTCCGGTTTTCAGAATGAGAAAGCTGATGACTTTCCCTCAGGAGACTGGGGAAGCAGGTGGGGCCATCACCTGTGCTTAGCTCTTTCAGCAGCCTACACTGGTACCCATAGAACTGGACATTCCTTGAAGAATCACTGAGACCATAAGGTGAAAGTTATTTTTCACGTGAGAATTAAGTATATCTTAAGAAGTGATAACTGCTATCAAAACAGAGGGGGATGCAAGCTTATTTGTGCAGTTGCTTATTTGTGTGTGTGAACTGTGGGTTTACTTGTTATTGTCTGAAGGCAAAGCTTCACAGCTAAAAAGAGATGGCCTGACCCTAGGGCTAGCCAGTGCAGAAGGAAATCATTTGCATAAATAGTTTTCTCTCCCCTGGGGCAGACCTGCAGCTCCTCACTACGGAGCTGTAGTGAGGAGGATGAGCAGAGGGAGAGAGGACTGTTTCTTTCACTTCTGCAGTAGGTTGACCTCACTTTTCCCTTGAATAAGTGAGTCTGTGGTGTTGCCAGCATTCATGCATTTCCACAACCTAAGCTGTACAGAGAACCATAGCTATTTTCAGTGGACTCAGACCCCAGCTGAGTAGCATTCTCCCCTTTTAGTTTTTTTCCCAGAACTGAAAAATACAAAACGATCTGGCACTAGACCCTAAGAACAAATGCTCTTCTCCAATTCTTTATTTCCTCCCTCAAACATACTAAGGGTGATAACAAGAACAACCTGCTCCGTCTTCCTTCACTTGAGACTCACTGAAGCACACCATTTACCATCAATGTGATTTACAGATCATTTTGGTTTCTCAGATGGCAATTCAAATGAACATTCTGGTAATTATTCCCTTTTAATGAGAGTGAGCACTATCTTTTTCTGATGAGAATCTCAACAAGAACAGAAAAACAAAACAAACAAACAAATGCTCTAAACATCCTGGACTGATGAAATTAAACAAGAAAACAAGCTGTGAGCCCTTCTTGATTCAGTTTGAGTTTTGAAAATAATGAACAGTAGTCATGAATGTTTTAAGCTTTACACAAATGCATATTTTAATAATTCTGAATGCATCCACAAATTTCTCTTTTATTTTTGCCTTTTGCAAACAGTAAAACTGAAACTGTCTTGCCTGGATTTAAAGAGATATTAGCTTTCTCCTCACATATTCTGTCTGGCCTTGGGAGAGTGGCCCATTGTACTCAAGGACAACAGTTTCTTTGCAGTGCTGAATCTTAGACACTAAAGACAGCCTCTCTTCAATGGGGTTACTACAGGGGAAAAAAAGAAAATTTCAGTGCATCATAGCAGGGACAATCTAATCCTCTTTGCTGGTACATCTGCTCTGGCAGTTTTGCTCTGCAAATCAAAAGGGAACCCATCAATTAAAGTTCCTTTCCCTTTCATTTTTATTCAGCTTGTGAAATGTGACCAGTATTCACCAAAAAAAAAAAAAAAAAGTTTCAGACCACTTTGCTCACAAACATCCACCCCAAGGGTGTGCACTTTGATTTGTTGTCTGGTTTCCGCTGACAGTTCTTCCTCGTTCTTTTTTTTTTTTTTTTTAAGAAGGAGCCCTTCTGCTTTGGCAGAGTGCAATATATTCAGAGAGCTTTACAAAACAAAGCTTTCAGCTCTGAGTCAGCAACAAACTCATCTTTGTTCGCGTGGTTCTATTAAGGAAAGAAGGCCAATTTTCTGCAGGTTTCTATGGCTGACTTCACAAAGGCATCTCTCTGTGTGCAAGTGCTCTGGCAGGAACCGCTGACTCTGAGATCATCGTTTTCCGTAATGACCAGCTGCAAGGATGGGAGAAAGAAAATCATAAACTGGTTTATAGAGTGATTTTCCTAAGGAGCCTGAAATACAGATGCATTCACTGGGAGACACGAAATAAAGGCAGCTTACTGGTTGCATTCCCATGTACAGGCCAAGGCCGCCTCCACATTTTCCTTTATCTCCACGCACGCTTTGATGGGATATTCAGGTCATTTGTCTTGAGGAGGAAGTGAAGCTTATTTGCATTTCCCTGGGTTTCCCAGGGAATCCCCAGGAATTCTTGCCCTTCCTTCTATGGTGTTTTCTTGTGTTTGGCATCACATTAAATTATAATCTCACAGTGTGTCTCCAGGTATTGAACTTTTATTTACCCCTGGAGCTAGAGCTGGGCTTCCCAGGTGGCACTAGTGGTAAAGAACCCACCTGCCAGTGCAGGAGACACGGTAGATCCCTGTGTCGGGAAGATTCCCTGGAAAAGGAAATGGCAACCCACTCCAGTATTCTTGTCTGGGAACCCCATGGACAGAGGATCTCAGTGGGCTGCAGTTCACAGGGTTGCAAAGAGTCAGATATGGCTGAAGTGACTTAGGATGCGTGCAGAATTAGAGCACTGTTAAAATCTCCAGTTGGCCCTTGAGGAATATGGTAAAATTCAGAATAAACATAATAGTCTTAGGCTCCTGAATCAAGGTTTTGCAAAACCATCAACATAATTCTACTTGTCATGAGGTTTAACAGAGTTTGCAGATATGGAATTGTATTAGTGCTGCTTCCTTAAAAGTGTTCTAAGGATGACTTTATACATATTTGGATTTCAAAGAACATTTCCAGATTTAAAAAATTTGGGAAATGCTGGTCTTAACAAAATGAAACTTTACTGAAGTCTTAGCATATTAAATATACTAACACACACTGTCATTTTCTAAGAAAAATGCCTTTCCTCTACCCTCATCCCCATGGAATATCTGCTTATAATAGTACTCCAAAGATCTCAGGGCTTCCCAGATGGTCCATTGGTAAAGAATCCACTTGCCAATGCAGGAGACACAGGAGACTGGGCTTTGATCCCTGGGTGGAGAAGATCCTCTGGAGGAGGAAATGGCCTGGGAAATCCCATGGTCGGAGGAACCTGCTAGGCTATAGACCATGGGATCGCAGAGTCAGACATGACTGAGTGACTGAGCATAGACGCACATATGCCAAAGATCCCACTTTGGTGGGAATAAATGCTGACCAAATCCAAAGGGATGATTGACAACCAAAGGCTTCCAAAGCTTAGCCTATCCCAATGAAGTCTGCAAGAGGAATTTGAGGCATTTGTTTTAATTTGAGTAGATCAAATATTTATAGTCAGATGTTATCTGAAACCAGCTATTCAGAAATCAATTACAGTGTGAAATAAGAGAGCACTAGACCTTTTTCCCTTCCAGATGCTATCTTTTCACAGGCAGAGTCTTAGGAGATGTCTATTGGTTTATAGATATACTGGTTGTATGACTTCCTTGGCTCTAGGTTGTAGAAAAAGAACTTTAATGAAATGCAGTAGAGAAGCTGGGGCTGTGTAAGTACATGGAAACCTTGCAGGTCCCATGTTGTTCCTTCTCAATTCATGGCTACCATTAAAGATTCTAGAAAACATATTATCACCATATGAAAGCATGCTGTATTTTTTTGTCATTATATGAGAATGGCTAGCAAAGACTTCAAATTCTTCTTTTTAATTATTTCAAATGAGAAATATTTATGGAGTGCTTACTATACATGTACAGTGTACGGTACTTGTATACTTATTGTACCAGGTACAGGGTAAATTAAACAAACACAATCCTTGCTTTTCTGGAGCACACTAGCTAAAAAAGAGAAATGCCATGTTTTATAATTCTAGTCATGTGATGATTTGTTTTGTTCATTTTCCAGAAAGGATTTCTGTGCATTTAAAACTATGTGGGTAGGGCAAAAATTACTGATATTTTGAAAGAATGTGGTTAGTCTCTCAGTCATGTCCAACTCTGCGACCCCATGGACTGTAGCCCATAGGCTCCTCTGTCCATGGACTCCTCCCAGCAAGAATACTAGAGTGGGTTACCATTCCCTTCTCCAGGGGTTCTTCCCAACCCAGGAATTGAACCCAAGTCTTCTGCATTGCAGACAGATTCTTTACCATCTAAGCCACTAGGGAAGCCCCCTGGTGGATTCATCCTGAAACTTGCCTGACTTAGAGGGGTCGTCTCATGGGCATCAGACCTACACTGTGTTGTTGCAAACACTTTGCTTTTAGCATGACTCTATTTGGGGTTAGAAGTTCAAGATGGAGGGGATGGGCCTTCTGAATTACCTGCCCAGCACCCCTGAACAACTGTTTCTGTTTTTCTGTGACTCATGAGTCACAGTTCAGAGGAGAATATAATCAGTGTGTCAATTGTAAAAAAAATGAAGCTGAATTCTACCCTGGAATCCCTGAAACAAGTCTAAACTTATCTCAAGTTGGAAAATAAGTCCTCAAGGGACATATCTTAGAGCTTGATAAACTCTAGTGCATAAAAGATCTTTCTGCACTCTTGAAGCAAGTTGGGACCTGGTTAAATGGTGTTTTTGTTTTGAAAGAGGGAAAGATAATGGCTGAATTCTGGAATAAGACCATGATAGGGAAGCTGCGATAAAATGGTTTTAAGAAGTCATAAAACTTGCAAAAGTCATGTGTGCATGCTAAGTTGCTTTGGTCATGTGTGACTTTGCTCCCCTACGGACTGTCGTCTGCCAGGCTCCTCTGCCCGTGGGACTCTCCAGGCGAGAATACTGGAGTGGGTTGCCATGCCCTTTCCCAGGGGATTTTCCTGACTCAGGGATTGAATCCGGGTCTCCTGCGTCTCCTGCATTGCAGGCGGATTCTTTACTGCTGAACCACTGGGGAAGCCCCACAAAAGTCATAATGTACATGAATTAAATGTAGCCACCACATAGGGAAAAATATTATTGAATTGAGTAGTATAAACTTTGAGCCAAGGAAATTATATTAATCAATTCAGAATACAACTAGAATATATATCGCCTTAGATTCTAGCCCTGAGTGAATGTACTTTAATGTATGTCGCTTCATCTTTTTCTATTGTAATAAACTAGTCATTTGTATAATGTCTACTGTAACTTTTAAGGTTTGTCTCTGCTCTCTTTTGGGCTTCCCACATGGGGCTAGTGGTAAAGAATCCTCCTGACAGTGCAAAAGACACAAGAGATGTGGGTTTGATCCCTGGGTTGGGAAGATTCCCTGGAGGAGGAAATGGCAACCATTTCCAGTATTTTTGCCTGGGAAATCCCATGGACAAAGGAGTCTGGCAGGCTCCAGTTCATGGAGTCACAAAGAGTCAGACATGACTGAGTGACTGAGCACATTTACTAAACACTGAAGATAAATGTTAAAGAATACTCTTACATGTTACTTTAAAAATTGTTTTTATATATATGATAAGAAAAATCATTATCTATATACATATCAAAATGATGTATATTTTATATTATGTATTATATCAAGTAGAGACTATTTCATTTACAACTTTATTCCACCCACTTACTATATATCAAGTGTTAACAATTACTTATGCAACACAAATGACTTTTCCTCCCTTACTTTCC
>SJYQ01084880.1:501348-518299 GCA_006410935.1 Redunca redunca
ATACTGTCAATTGTTTGAAGGATTTTAAATGGATCAAAAATAAACATGACTATAAAAATATGAAATCTTTATATCATTGCCAACAAACATTTTTTGAAATCAAATAAATAATACACCATTTAATTACTGAAAGAGGAAAGGCTGTTAAAATGTTGAAGATTGCAGCAACTCATTCTGCTTAACTAAAATTGACATCTTGAGTAAACTGCAGATTCATTCATTCATTCCCTTCTATTTTATGTTCGTGATATGTTTGTGTGTGTGTGTGTGAGAGAGAATTTAGTACTTGTCAAGACATGTACTACCAGCTGGGTGTACAGCAGTAAATGAAACAGACAGAGGTGCCTGACCTTGTGGAATTTAATTCTAATGGAGGGAAAGCTGTGATAAAAGGCTAGGTTGTGCTGTTTCAGAAATGTGCTATGAAGAGAACTGAAGAGTGTAAAGGAAGAGAGGACCATGGACAAAAAGTGTTTGATGTGCTGAAGAAAGATGGCCTCTCTGATGAGGCCACACTTGAGAATAGACTTCAGTTAAGTTTGGAGCCAAGATTTCCCCAGAGATTTCAGCTCTTTGGGAAAGAGCATTCCAGAAAGAAGGACCTGTAAGTGTAAGAGCTCTGAGGCAAAAGCACACCAATTATGGTTGAGTATACAAAATACAGCCCACAGGAGTAGAGGGAAGAGAAAGGGAGTGGTAGGTGTATTAACTGAACTAGGAGGCAGCTCACAGCTAACATACATGGGACCAAGGGCAAAAGCCAGTGGAGACCTCTGTGATTCAATGTCTAAATAATTAAAAGTTATAAATCGAGCCAATATACTCTTAAATAAAATATGTCCTCATTCCCTTCTTTAACCTTTGTAACACCCAGGGGGCCAGATGTAAATGTAAAATTCTTGGACTCATGATTCTAGGTTGATGAATAGGAAGTTGTCCCTGATCCCTGGTCTGCCCCCTTCGGTTTCCACCTTCAGTCCCATTCTGTAGTGTGAGTGATTATACGTATATATGGATATCCCAGATCATTTTATCCAAGATCCACATGGATTCAGCCCTTCCAACAGCTGCCTCTTGGTTACCTCTTGGGTCTAGAGTGTGCACAGCTGCAGTAAGGCCTGTCCTTAGAGAATCAGATTGTATGGAATAGATTGCAGCCCTGGAAACAGGCTGCAGACATCTGGGCAGGGAATATTGGAGAACCAAGGCACGTTTGTAAGTAGGCTGTTGACTCCAGTTGTGCATATTCCAGTGACTTGTAGACTGCTCGTCTGGTGGCAGATGTGTAGTGCAGTTGGGGAGAGGTGAAAACTGGGCCCTGAAAAGCACTTGCTCCAGCCTGACTTCTAAGAGTAGTACCAGCAGGCTTTGTAGATCTTGGTAAAGATTTGGCTCTTAATGAACAAAAATGGGAAGACATGGAAGTGTTTTGATTTGCGTTTTCATTCTCACCTTGACTACTTGTATGGAGAGTACCCTAGAATAGAACAAGAATGAAAGGAGGGAGCCCACTTAAGAGGCTGTTGTAGTAGATGTTCATTGACAGATGAATGGATAAAGAATATGTGGTACATATATACAGTGGAATATTATTTAGCTACAAAAGGAACAAATTTGAGTCAACTGAAGTGAGGTGGATGAACCTAGAGCCTGTTATACAGAATGAAGTAAGTCAGAAAGAAAAAAAACAAATAATGTATATTAACCCATATATATGGAATCTAGAAAAATGGAACCAGTGAACCTATTTGCAAGGCAAGAATAGGGATGTGGATGTAGATAACAGACTTGTGGACACAGTGGGGGAAGAAGAGGGTGAGATGAACTGAGAGAGCAGCATTGACATACAAAATATTCTTGAATCTCTGGAAGATGGTCTTTAGCAGAGACCTCAAGATTAAGATTCTCTGGATCTGCCCAGACGCAGAGACATCTGAAGGATATTGTTTCATCTCAAGATCATCACACTGAGCAGATGACTAGGTGATATATATACATCTATCTCTATTATCTATAGATAGCTTCTACCCAAGATCCACAGTAAAAGATTGTGGATTGTAATGCTTTAATCTCATTATTTTGTTGTTTATTTTTTAAGATATTTTATTTCTTTTTTTGCTGAATTAAGACTCTTTTTAAAAGATTTTTTTTAATGTGGACCACTTTTAAAATCATTTATTGAATTCATTACAATATTGTTTCTGTGCTGTGTTTTTGATTTTTGGCCACAAGGCATGTAGGATCTTAGCTCCCAAGGATCGAGCCTGCACCCTCCCCACACATTAGAAGGCAAAGTCTTAACCACTGGGCTACCAGGGAAATCCCAAGACTTTAACTATGTTTTTTAAAGAACCTTATTCATAATTTTAATGTTTGTTTTCTTAGTCACTCCATTGTATGGCTCCCATGCATGACTACAATTTATTAGTACACTAAAGCATATAAATAAAGAAGAAAACATACCTTCCTTTGGGAGCCATTGAGCTTTTCTTGGTACCAATGCCTTATAATAAATCCATTGGTTGCCTGGGTAACTAACTGTATTTGACTGTTAACTAACGTTGTAGATTGAAAAAGCCTACAGCAGACCAGACAGTGAGAAATCTGAAACCCCATATCATATTGTACTTAGAAAAGGAGGTTCCTGTCTCCACTGAAACAACATTCAGTGATCTTTTGTTGGGTCTCACTTTTGAAATGGAGCTTACACAAAAAATAGAACTGAGAAGAGGATTATGGTACAAGTGGTATATATTTGAAGGCCAACTAACTTTGAAAGATTTGAGAAAGAAATGCTGTTTTCTTCTGACTTAAATCTGCTTATGGATTTTGATACTGTAAACTTCATTGCCTGATGCTGAACCATTCTTGACAAGTGATGCCAAAATTTACAATGCTATTTAACAATCCACAAGGGTAGATTGTCCAAAACATATTACTTACTGGCTTCCAATGACTGGTATTGGATTTGTGTACAAAGGACCACTGATTTCTACTTGCCAACTGGACAGGAACTTGTTATATTGGTAATCTGATTCCTATCTTCAGGATAGTCTGCATCCCAGGGACCATTTTGGCCCATCTAATTTTCCTTTCAGAAAAAGCCCACCAGGTGCTTTAGAATAGGCTTGGGGAGTAGGAAGAATCCTACATGTCGCGGTTCACAAACTAACAAAAAAGCTGGAAAGTGCCACCTAGAGAAGTGTCACTTGAGAAACTCATGAAATTGGACAGGTGCTGGTTCAGAGCAGAACTTCTCTAGATAGAATACTGACCGCTTAAGAGGAGTATGTGTTGTTTCAGGGGAAGAATTGTGCTTTCCTTCTTGCAGACCTCTTTAGTATCTTTAACATCACCAAAAAGATTTGAGAGGGAAAAATCCATCAGATAATCTGTTTGGCTGATAAACCAAACTGGTATGAAACTCTGGCTTGAGGGTGTGATCTATTCTAATTTGGATGCCTTGATTCCTGGTTGACAAGTGAATTACAAACTCTAGTTATGACTCTTCTTTCAGTATGTCTGGTTGCAGTGTTCAGATATGTGATTCCCAGATTATTTGAACACTGCTGTGTAGCCAGTGTGCCACTGAATGATTCAACAAATGACCATCCAACAAAAAGAATAGGAAAACATGACACTTGTGGAGGTTAAAACAACCATTTCTGGATACATGATACATGATCATGACAAGTCGTCGGATGACAGTTAGAATTGCCCACATCATTATGTTAATGGATGCTTTCTTATAGCCCGTGCTAAAGAATGACTACATGACAAGACAGTGAGAACTGAAACCCTCTACATGCATTCTGCTTATGGTCTCTATAATAATGACTTTTATTATTTGGCTAGCTTCATTAATATGACTTTATTGCTTTTTATCAACATGAGTTTAATATTCCAGGAAACTCTTGTCTAGAAAAAGAGAAGATGAAAATAATTTTGTTTATTCCCAGGACTTGGGATTTCCTTGGTAGTCCAGTGGTTAAGATTTCATGCTTCCAATGCAGGGGATGCAAATTAGATCTCTGGTCAGGGAACTAAGATCCCAAATGCCAGGTGGTGTGGCCAAAGATAAAAAAGTTTTTAAACATTTAAAAAATGTTTTAAAACCCATTTAAATAAACACCAAACTGTTCAACTGTTCAATACAGAGCTTATGACAACTGTTTACTTCCCTGAACTCTTTGAAAGTCACACTTTAAAATCTTCATCATGCTGTGTCTGTCAGTCCTAAATTGTAACGATCTTTACCAATCTTAAGCTCTGCACTGAATATACACCTTGAACCAAACTCCCAGTCTTCACAAATACCATGATTTTGCCATTTCTTTCTGTGATGTTATTAAAATGCCTTGAGATTGTGTTCTTTACTGTGGTAAGAATGCAGTCAACTTTATGGAGTCCATAGGAAATCTATATTTATATCTATACATTTTTATTCTTAACCATATTAGTGGGCTAAATGTTATCCCATTTTGATTTTAATTTGCACTTTTCTGATGACTATTGATATTGAGATCCTTTTCATGTACTTATTAAAACCTGAATCAATGCAATTATAAAAGTCCAAACAATTTATAATAAATAGTTTAATGGTGATTAAAATCAACAGTAATATAGAATTAAAAGCAAAAAAATAAGCAAGTGAACCCTGTAATTTACAAAAAGCTATAATGACATACACAATGATAGTATATAATTCTACTAGAAAACTTTAGGAATTTCAACTATCTGAAGAGATGTGCCCAGTAGGACTTTACAACATTGTAAAGCATAGCATGCCAGCCAGACTTCATGACAGAATGCTACTTGAAAGCCCTTAGAAAATTCTTCTAACAGTAACTTTGGTTTATAAATGGCAAATAATGAACCTTTGTAGCTCACTTAATAGGTTTCTATTTAGTGAAGAGGACCTTCACAGTAGTCCTTGGATCACACTTTGAATATCACTGATCTAAGCATTGGTTTCCAAAAGGAAAACCACTGTGATATTTTCTCAAAGAACAGATTTATTAATATGATTTCCATATATATATATACATATATTAATAAAGTAGAATTCCAAAATGCTCACTTTGGGAAAGAAAATGTCCTAAGTTGTCTAATAACAATATATGTTTAGAAGGTGTTATTTGTATCCTGTATGTGCTGCTAAGAATGACATGGTTTTATATTTGAGCTGTGCTTAGTCGTTCAGTCATGTCCACTCTTTGTGACACCATGGACTGCAGCCAGCCAGACTCCTCTGTCCATGGGGATTGTCCAGGCAAGAATACTGGAGTGGGTTGTTATGCCCTCCTCCAGGGTATCTTCCCAACTCTGAGACTGAACCCAGGTTTCCCACATCGCAGGCAGATTTATATTTAGGAGGTTTATTCAAAAAGTGGTGCAAAGAAAACAATAATGACAAATGTATTATCAGTTATTATGTATAGATTCTCACTATCTAAGGGATTGATCTCACTATAAAGGGATTGATCCATTTGGAAATATACCAGAATGTACCTGCCAAAGTGAGCATTATTCTCTTGGGAGGCTAGTTTTCCTAGCACATTTACCTGCTAAATAATTAGCAATGTATTTGCATAAGATAATTTTTTAATTCATTAAACAATTTCCTTAACAGAGCTGCAGGTTCTAAAGCTTGACTTCTAACAAAGACAGCTGGATATTTTTCTAAACTTGGATATTTTTCTAAACTTGCTTTAAAATTATTAAAATTGAGGCAAACTAAATTTTTCTTAAAAGAAAATGTATATGAATAAACTATGACAAAAAAAACCCAGTAGTTTCTTAATGAGCTTCAGTAGAGTTGTCCAAAATGAACCGCCAAAGATACTTTCAGGAACTAGAAACAAACCCATAGAGGCCAAACTTCCCGTCTGAAGCTTTGCCCCAGTTAGTATTCCTAAGGCCTGACATAAAAATATCAAAGGAAAATTTATTTTCATTATCCTTAGGAGATAATCCCCAATAGTAGCCTAGAATTGCCACTTACAGCTCACTGACAATTCAGGATCTCCCAATTAATGGTGTGTTTAAAAGTGCCATTTATGACCAGAAAACAAACTTTTGGCCTAAAACATGTTGTAAATTTGTAGATGAAAAGAAAGGTAATGTGGTTTTTGTGGGGCTAGGGTATTTTATAAGCGGCCCTATGGTTTTCTAGCTAGAAGATGTAGGAAAATGTTTTATTTTTCTTTACGGTCTGAAATTTCTTTTTGAAATCTTCCTTGTTGGCTTCAGTAATTAGTTTGACTAGTCTGCTACACTGCAGGTGTCCCAGAGCCAGAGGACTGGTCCAAGAGCTTAGCACTCTCCACTTGCTTAGTCCAGAGAGGATGTGGCCCTGAGCGTCACGCTGATGGTGGAAATGGAGACGCTCAAGAAGATAAAGAAAGCAAACAAAAGGTTCAAACCCTTGGATGCTAGTCTGGATGCGGCAGACTGAATCTGGGGGAGCAAAAATGAGGGGTGCATAGTTGTCATGCTGATCTCCCCTGCAGGATGGAAACAAGAGAAAACGGTGACTGCTTTGTAGAGACCCTTCTCCAATAGTCCCTGGACACCATGTTGTGCGTCCTAAATATTGTCTTATTTAATAAAGATGATCCCATCGTAAGAAACCCAGAAAAAGCCAGAAGCTTAATTGGAGAAGGCCAAGACTAGGATAGAAGAAACCATGTAAAACAGTAGTAAGGTTTTGTTTGTTCATTTGTTTGGTTTAACTGTGCAGAAGTAAACTGACATCAGTTTTGTTCAGTTCAGTTCAGTCGCTCAGTCGTGTCTGACCCTTTGCGACCCCATGGACTGCAGCATGTCAGGCCTCCCTGTCCATCACCAACTCCTGGAGTTTACCATACAGCTTATCAGATAAAGCTTCAGGTTACCTTACCTGTGCTCATGCTCAGTCGTGTCCTGCTCTTTGTGAACCTATGGACTGTAGCCCGACAGGCTCCTCTGCCCATGGAATTTTCCAGGCAAGGATACTGGAGCGAAGGGCCATTTCCTACCGCAGGGGATCTTCCTGACCCAGGGATCGAAACCAAGTCTCTTGTGCCTCCTTCACTGGCAGGCAGATTCTTTACCACTGTATGTATGTTAGTTGCTCAGTTGTATCTGACTGTTTGTGACCCCCATGGACTGTAGCCTGCTAGGCTCCTCTATCCATGGAATTCTCCAGGTAAGAATACTGGAGTGGGTTGGCATTCCCTTTTCCTGAGGATCTTGCCAACCCAGGGATTGAAACCAGGTCTCCTGCATTGAAGACAGATTCTTTACTGTTGGAGCCATCTGGAAAACCCAACATTTCTTGGAGTTATTGTGTGTGAGTTTTCGATAGAGGGGAGAATCCAGCTTGGTATCAGGAAGCATTTCTCTGTATTTCTGGTAAATGGCTCAAAAAATCTCTGAAGAAAAGGACCATGCATCTGTAGTAACTTCAATGGTTGATTTTCTTATTCTAAATAAATAATCACTTTTGTGATTATGTACAACCTCTTTCTGTCTCGCATTTCTGTATTTCTTCTAAAGGGTCTCCCAATATTATATAAGCTTCAGGCCCAACAAAATGTGGATTGGTCCTTGATTTTGTTTTATACTTAGTTCACAATTTCAAACAGGCAGTTGGACACTTTCTTGACACTTTAGAAACATATATCCTGTGAACAGATGATTTATGAAATATCTGTAGTGTTTGCTATTCATGTCTGAGTGATCTTCTTGGAAAGACTTATCTCAGAGACAAGGTCACTAAGAGAGGAAAGGGTCTCCAAGAGGAGACTGCCTTCTAACAGTTTTATTAGAAGACTAAAGAAGTTATTTAGTCTTCTTCCAACACATAGCTATTAAGAGATGAAAAAACCTGGTCATCATATATATTAGGTATGAAAAATGAGGCACCATGTAATAGGCAGCAGCTGGAGCCATTTGGGTCATTGACACGTATAGTATGTTATTATTAAATTTGGAGAGTAATTTAAACGCTTCTGAAAGCAAGAATTTAATGTCCTTGTGTACTTTGTCAACATTTTTCATGATATAAAATGTATTGCCTCTAACAGAGGATACAAGATAACAAAAAATTCTCCTCATCAAGGAGTTTATTTGTATAAGCTTTTAGCACCTAGTAGGTATTCAATAAATATTTGTTGAATGAAGAAATTATTTCAACCCTCAGATAATGACTCCTAGATATAAAGGGTACATATTTAAATGACCCAGTGATAATCAGACTTCAAAAATGACTAGTGCTTGCTCATGGATGGGAAAACAATTTTTAAGGAATTTTTCAAATAATTGATTGTATTTTTATTTTAAAATAATATCTTTTCATTTCTAGCTGCTAGTATTAATTGCTATATGTGGTAGATGCTCAATAAATGTTTGTTGAATTCATGAATGAACTAGGCATATTAAGGGTTAGTTCATCAATCTGAAATTACACATAGTTTGTTTACATTTAACCTGACAATTTATTTGAAAAATGATGTGGAATTGTCAGCAATATATAGAAATTACATCTAATGACAGCTATGCATGAGACCCCCAAGGAAAACTCAAAAATAGACTAGATGAGAAGTAGAGAAAACTTTTTAGTCTCAAACTGACAACCCTGCAGTAATTATATGGCTAAAGATAGTAAGGAGGGCCAGTAATAAGCATGGTCCACTAAAAAGGACAAAGGTGGAAATTTGAGGTTGTTAAAAACAAAAGCACGTAAGGGGGATGATTAAGATATATGCAGGAAGTGATGGTTTACTTGATGAAGCTAAAGCAATAGTATGTTAAAGAGTAATGAGATGTTTGTTTAGAAAATTTGGGTACTGTGGGCCCTGTTGATGAAGGGCCTTAGATACCAGCCTCAGGGATTTAGATGAGATTCCAGGCAAGAGAAAGTGATTCTAAGAGACTGGCATGATGAAAATAGTGTTTGAGGAAGATAATCCTGGCAGCTGTGTGCAGGATAGAATGACAGGCTCTGAGGCTAAAGATTTAGCAGATAACTGGGGGCTTCACAGTAATCCTAGTAAGAAGATGAAGTTCTGCTCTTGGGAGGTTTCTAGAGAAAGGAAGAGGAAAATAGAAATGCACAAAGAGGGGCAGGGCCAACATTTGATTGACTAGGGGGAGACTTAGGATGCCAGTTAAATGGTGGGGTCATTTGACTGGGTTTAAGACTTACTTACATGTCACGGACTTCACGAGACATCCTGACACAGCTGATGGAAAAGTATGAAACACTGATATGCAAATTGTGAACTTTGGGAATTACCAACATGCGTATGGTAGCTGAAACTGCACAAATGGGCAGATAGAATATACAGAAAGAAGAGAAAAAAATCAAAGTAAGCTTTATGAGTTAAGAAGAGGAAAGGAAGGACTTCCCTGACGGTCCAGTGTTTAAGAGACTATGCTTCCCATGCAGGGAGCACGGGTTCAGTCCCTATCAGGGAACTAATATCCCAAATGCTGCATGACCAAAAAAAAAAAAAAAAAGGCTGGGGAGAAGGGAAGGGGAGGGCAAAGGAGATGGGAAAGAGGGAAACCACAGCTGAAGAAATAGAAGATCATGTTTTATGAGGAAAAGGAAAATTCCAAAGAAACAGTGAACATTGGGACAACTATAGTCAAGGAGACTGAAAACAGAGTTGGAGATGTGAAAACTTAGGAGGGTTATTCATTCATCCGGGGGAAGAGGAGGGAGAAGAGATTGTTTCCTTCTTTTTAAACAACTTTTTCATAATTACCCGGAAAAATATGAGAATTGTATTACCAATGCTTTCAAAAAGATTAATACAAGTTTAAATATAAAGGATTACATACTGATGTACAGACTCGATTCAGTGTTGCTGCTGAAAGCTATAAAGTGAAAAAAATAGATGATTTTAATCCTCGCAGCTGAAGATAAGCAGTTCAAACCAACTCCTAAATGGAAGAATTAGATATACTTGTAACTTTAGGGTGGATGAGTCATATTTTAAGCGTTCTTTGCTGGACTATTCTTAGTGACTAGATGCAGAGGCTGGTGGATATGTTTCTGTTCTCTCGCTTAGTTTTCAAAGCCCTGGAAATAGAAAGGAGTGAAGAATTTAACCTTGTGGAAAACATTAACGAATGCTTATTTCTAAACTTACTGAAAATCTGTGAGAGATGTAGAAACAGGTCAAAAGTTGAAAGGAAATTGAGATGTGTACTCCTGTCTCTATGAGTGTGATATTTACAAAGGGAGTGAAACAAAAATGGACTTCTCTTTTAAAAGATAAAGGTCTATATGTATTTGATAACAAACAGTAAATTATATTTAAGTACATTTTGTGATACATGGTAAAACATGATTTCCTGTTAAAATGAGTCTATGTGGTCAGTTTTCTTGTGCTGTGTGCTTCAGCCATGTCTGACTCTGTGACTGTTCTGATTGGTAATGTAAGGCTGACAAGGCTGAAAGTTATTTACAGTTAATTCTTTGTGGTACTGTTGTCCAATATGTACGTGATGGTGCTCAGTGCTTGTATAGGGAACTGGTTTATTAGGCAGGTCCATCCTGGTGGGGTATAAAGTGAAGTGAAGTGAAAGTTGCTCCGTCGTGTCCGACTCTTTGTGATCCCATAGACTATTCAGTCCATGGAATTCTCTAGGCCAGAATTCTGGAGTGGGTAGCCGTTCCCTTCTCCGGGGGATCTTCCCAACCCAGGGCTTGAACCCAGGTCTCCCACATTGCAGGCAGATTCTTTACCAGCTGAGCCTCCAGGGAAGCCCAAGAATACTGGAGTGGGTAGCCTATCCCTTCTCCAGCAGATCTTCCTGACCCAGGAATTGAATCAGGGTCTCCTGCGTTACAGGCAGATTCTTTTCCCGCTGAGTTACCAGGGGTGTAAGTATGAAATAAATTTATTTTTTTTCCAGTTGCTACTTTCAACCATGGTCTGTTAAGTCATTCTTTCCAGATCTCATAAATTATCTTAGATTGTTTCCATAACTTGAAATTTTTTAAAAATTGGGATATAGTTGCTTTACAATGTTGTGTTAGTTTCTGTTGTTCAACGGAGTGAATCAGCTTTAAGTATACATATGTCCCCTCCCTCTCGGACCTTCCTCCCACTCCCTTATCCCACCCCTCTAGGTCACCAGAGAGCACCAGAGTGAACTCTCTGCACTGCAGAGTAGTTTGCCAGTAGCTATCTATTTTACTCATGGCAGTGTATATATGTCAACCTTCATCCATTCCAAGATATTGAAAAATTGATTCCATTCTAGGATGACATAGGTTCAACTAAATGCCAAATTATCCCAGTTTCCCTCTGTGTCCTGTGTTTGTTTAAAGGTCTGAGGAGACTGCACTGTGAAGTTATGGGTCCTGTTGTTTAATTTCTTCTCCTTTTCTAATTCTGTCCCCTCCTTTTCTGGGTTTACCTTTCTCCTCTTACAGCAGAGCCTGGGAAGAGAAATATGAAACAGGTCAAATGTTTACACCTGGATTCCAAAGCTGGCTTTCTTATCTGGGATGCACGTATGAATTATTAAAGACTTCTACTCAGATTCTCACTCTCGGGTACCTCCGATGTTCTCTTGTTGCTGTACCCTTGTCGTTTGTGATATTAGTAAGGCAACTCCAGCATGAATATTCTACAATTTCTATCTGGCTAAATAGTGGGCGTGCAGACTGCTCCAATAGAGCCTCTTTACCACTGTCTGTCACCAGTTCAATTGTTTTAACCAGGTAGACACAGAAGGCATATCCCAGCAGTGTTGTCCATGGGAAATTAGGTGCAGTTTCTCCTTTGTGCAGGTAACCCTAAATTCAAAAGAATTCTCTTCACTTGACTTGTGGTTGCTCAAGGGATAGAATCACCATCTTTTCCCTTTTGCCCTTCAGGCAAGTGATAGCTCCCTGCCTACTGTAGCCAGCACCCCAGGTCCTTAATCATCACCTGTTGGCTGGCTTCTCTTTATTAACTGTCCATATCCTGTGCATTGTTCTTTTACTAAACTCTCTTCAGTAATCTATTAGAATATGTCTTGCGTTTCCTGTCATGACTCTGACTAAAATGAATGATAAACACCATCTCTGCAACTGCATACCATGTATGTTTTAAGGTGAAAATGTGATTTACACATGTTTTCTTATGAGCTGCTGCTGCTGCTGCTAAGTCGCTTCAGTCGTGTCCGACTCTGTGCGACCCCAGAGACGGCAGGCCACCAGGCTCCCCCATCCCTGGGATTCTCCAGGCAAGAACACTGGAGTGGGCTGCCATTGAGAACTTTGGGATATGCTAATTTGAATTAAATCTCAGTTCTAACATACACAGACTCATTTGTAAAGTCAGTATATACATGCCTGCTTCATGAATTTGATGTGAATATTCATAGAGTTGAAGATCCGATGAGATAAAGGTGATAAAGGATACCACCCACATATTCAGTATTCATTCAGCATCTACTTGAGGCCGGGCACTATGTTCTTCCTATACTGTAAAATGTTTTATAAGTACAAGTTAATGTAACTCAGTCTGATAGAGGAGAAAAACTTGAAGCCATTAAAGCACCCTTGTTTGTGTGGAATGAGGAAGACCAGACTGGAGAAAATATACTGGCTCTTTCTAGTGTCCTTCATTTGATTCTCTTACTGTGGCATCAGTGTCATCATAGATACCCAGTTTTTAACCCTCTACTAATGCCCTGGGATTTCTTTGGAGGGAATGATGCTGAAGCTGAAACTCCAGTACTTTGGCCACCTCATGCGAAGAGTTGACTCATTGGAAAAGACTCTGATGCTGGGAGGGATTGGGGGCAGGAGGAGAAGGGGACGACAGAGGATGAGATGGTTGGATGGCATCACTGACTCGATGGACGTGAGTCTGAGTGAACTCCGAGAGTTGGAGATGGACAGGGAGGCCTGGTGTGCTCCGATTCGCAGAGTCGGACACAACTGAGCGACTGAACTGAACTGAACGGAATGAAATTTAGGAAAGCAAAATGTTTTAAAATATTGAAATTGCCTGGGAATTACTTTATTATGAGAGTAACAGCGACTTCACTTTCACTTTTCACTTTCATGCATTGGAGAAGGAAATGGCAGCCCACTCCAGTGTTCTTGCCTGGAGAATCCCAGGGACGGGGGAGCCTGGTGGCCTGCGGTCTATGGGGTCGCACAGAGTCGGACACGACTGAAGCGACTTAGCAGCAGCAGCAGCAGCAGCAGCAACAAAAGTGAAGGGAAAAATTATCAAGACAGTGCTATGATTACTAAGTGGAAATACAACAATAAAATTGAGTCTCCCTAATTTAAAACTTTTAAAGTAAATTTCAAATACTCGTAATTAATATATGAGTAGATTTTATTTCAAAAAACTTTGTTTACAGAATGTCATGTTGAGCATTAGCAAATTTGGAATTTGGATCTCTTTCTGCCATTGACTGGCTATTGCCCTTGGACAATAATTTAACTCTTAGAGGTATTATTTCCAGTTCGGTGGTTCAATTAAAATATTAACATAATTTATAAGTAACATGGTTAGTATTCCTCAAATTAGTGATTCAGTACAGTTGAGAAAAATATGTTAGACTCCTACGATGTGAAAAGCCCTCTGCTAGGTACCCCTGTGGGAAGGTAACTGAACAGAGATCTTGACCTGACCTCAGTGAGATAGAGGGAGTAAAATGGCAATGGCAGTAAGAACCACATACATCTATAGCCAAGATTAATAAAGCATTTAATGAAAATGCCAGAAGGAGCCATTTTTCATGTTTGAGGGAAGAAATGACACTGCAGAGTACACAGCTTTTACAAATCAGTAATTCTAACTGAAAATTGTCTTCAAGAGAAATCCGCATAAAAAAAAAGTACTTGCATCTTTTTTTGTGGGGATGAAAAAATATCAAACTTCAAAATTACTGAAAACATTGATATTGAGTAAAAATGAATATTTGTTTTTCTTTTAGTAGATTTTGGCCTAATGCCTAACAAGACCACTAACTCATTAAAATAATGCTTTAGAGTCAGCACCAAAGTGAAGGCTTCTGTTTTCCCTATTCAACATTTCATCAAGGATCCCATCTCTGCACAAATACAGGGGAAAACACAGTTTCTACACAGCCACCTGATAAGTTTGGTGATATGCCAAGATCTCCTTTTAAAACTCTCAAATATTACTATGTCATTGTGATAGGACTTTGAATATACATTATAACCAGTGGTATCAGGGGTTCTATACCATAGTCATCTGTATTCTTATACATTCAATTATGCGATGAAATTTCAATGTTTAGAAGTTTCTAAGTCCCAGAAAAGAAGATGATTCTATAACTATGGGAATTCTTTAAAGCTCCATTTATATGGGTGAAGTATATGACTGTATGATACATATATTTATAGATTAATCTCTTGGAGTTGCAACTCAGTTTTGTTATTACCAGTGTTTCTAAAGTCACAGATATATTTATTCTATATCTGGAATTAAGTTATAATTTTATCAGGAAAGCAATCTACTTGAAGGAAGTATATGAAGTACCCTATGTAAAGTGTATAATAATGTATAATTTAATTTTGACTAATGAATATTTTTATACATTACTTTTTGCTTAAAACAAAGGCACACTGGCCTGGTCGTTAAATTTCAGGGTCTTAAAAATCTCTGATAAGGAGTTTCTCCTTTGATATATAGGCCTGGGCAAAAGTGAGGGGATTTCCCTGGCTGTGCAGTGGTGAGGACTGTGCTCTCACTGCAGGGGGCACAGGTTCGATCCCTGGTCAAGGAAATAAGATCCCACATGATGCATGGCATTTGTTGTTGCCGTTCAGTCGCTCAGTCATGTCCAACTCTTTGTGACGCCATGGACTGCAGCACGCCAGGTGTTCCTGTCCTTCACCATCTCCCAGAACTTGCTCAAACTCATGTCCATTGAGTTGGTGATGCCATCCAGTCATCTCATCCTCTGTCGTCCTCTTCTCCTCTGCCTTCAATCTTTCCCAGCATCAGGATCTTTTCTAATGTGTCCTCTCTTTGCATCAGGTGGCCAAAGTATTGGAGCTTCAGTTTCAGCCAATTCATTCACCAATGAATATTCAGGATTGATTTTCTTTAGCGTTGACTGGTTTGATCTCCTTGCAGTCCAAGGGACTCTCAAGAGTCTTCTCCAACACCACAGTTCAAAAGCCTCAATTCTTCAGCACTCAACCTTCTTTATGGTCCAACTCTTACATCCATACATGACTACTGGAAAAACCATAGCTTTGACTATATGGACCTTTGTTGGCAAAGTAATGCACAGCGTGGCCAAAAGTAAAATTTTAACAGTGATAGTGGGGTGTGTGTATGCACGTGTGTATGTTTTGGAGCGGCAGTAATTAACAGCCTTCCCTTTTCCATCTGGGAAAGAACAGATGGGTTTTGCCATCTCATCTTGTTTCCCTCTCCTCCCCTCTAAAAAGAGAAGAGTGCGGGTGCATTCTCCTAGTAGAGCTGTCATAGAGAATGGCTAATTGCATTTCCCCAGAGGGATGAGGAGGTGGAGGGAATTGTGATGTGCTGGGAGCATAGCAAGGGAGAAGCTTGGGGTGAAGAAGCTAGAAATGGTCTAGGAAAGTAGATTGTAGAAAAGAGAGTGAGTTCTTTTGTACTAAGGCTATAAGAGGAATCTAGGTACTTCAAGGTGTTAAAAAAGAGAGGATTCTAATTAGAATTGCACAAATTCCATGCTGCATTGCATAAATGTTTTTAAATATGCAAGAAATGATTGTTTATGTTTGGGCTATGCTGCTCTAAAGCAAAATGGGCCATGAAAACCATCATCTATATAAGATATATTCTTTTATAATAAGTAGGGGAGGTTACTGATGTTTACGGTATACAGTGTTTTAGTGTTTATGGTATACAGTGCTAACTCGCTTCAGTCGTGTCCGACTCTGTGCGACCCCATAGACGGCAGCCCACCAGGCTCCCCCGTCCCGTCCCTGGGATTCTCCAGGCAAGAACACTGGAGTGGGTTACCATTTCCTTCTCCAGGATATCTTTCCTACCCAGGGATTGAACCCAGGTCTCCCGCATTGCAGGCAGATTCTTTACAGTCTAAGCCACAAAACTCTATAAATGTTAGCAGTTACTGTCAAGGATTTTCTTCAAGGAGACAAAAATGCACGTTGCCGGATACCTGTAGAAAGAATCTCTGAAAAAGGAGTATTTCATTTCCTTTATAAAAAACACTACTTAAACCAACAAACAAGATTTTTGTGTTTTCTGATCCGTTTGATTTCTCACTATTTCAAGTAACATTGTATACAACAATATTGTAGAACAATGAGATAATTTGAGCAAACTCATGGAATTTTTTAAATTACAGTTTGTTCTAAAGCAAAGGAGAAAGAAGCGAACGAATGGGTTCTGACCCTTTGTGACGGGGAAAACTATGACAGGCTTAATCATAAAGAACCTTACACTATTTAAACTTTTCACAAGTATGGCTTAATTCCAACCTCTCGGTAGATCACAAACCCCTTTAGAGCCCACAGACTCCTCTGAAATCCCCACTTGGTGCTATCTTTTCCACACTTTTAAAAAATAATTCTTGTTTTTCTCTAGAATATATTTCCCTTCCTGTGAAAGATGTAAACCACTTAAATTATAAAAACTGCCACAGATATAGGACATTCATAAAATTCAGTGCTGCAAATATGTGGGGAAATTTGCACATTATCTGGAATATAAATTAGAAGATTTGAACGATGGATAACTAAAGTTTTAAAGTGGTACAAATCTTTTGTGTAACAATCAGATTCTAGAAATTTATCTTAAGGAAATAATCAAGCATGAACTTAAGTATTCTGCAATAATCAAGATGCTCTGTGATTATTACTAGTAAGAAAAACTTATGACAAGAAACAAGTAACAGATTAACAAGTGTATTAGAAATATGTGTATATATATATGTATATATACACAGTAAAATT
>SJYQ01084880.1:520286-548309 GCA_006410935.1 Redunca redunca
AGTCATATCATATATTAATAAAACTCCAGAAGAATATTTACCAAGAAGTTAACAGATTAACAATAGATAATAAATATTTCATTTCCCTTTCTTTTTCTATGTTGTCAAATCTTGGTAAATATTTAAATGCTTTTTATAAATAACTTATTTTTAATCCATCAGAATAAGGAGAGAATATTCTAATAATTAAAGTGAAGCAGTATTTTCCAATGTGAGGCAGAGGTAATCTGTACAAAGTCATCTCCGTCTTCTATTTTAAAAAGATTCCCAGGCTCTATGCCAGACCTGTAATCAGAATATTTGGAGGGTATGCCTGGAAACCTGCAGGTTAATCTTTTAGCATTCAAGTTAGAGAATCATTGAAATAGAAGGAAAATGGAGTTGGTCTAATACAGGAAAGCTAGCAATAATCTCAATGATTGACAGTTATAATAAATGCCAGATAGATTTCCTTCTCTGTAATCAACTTGATATGGCAGGATAAGTCAACTGTGGATACAGAATCTGTTATTTTACCGTCATATTCACGTTAGAGCTTGGTTTTGTGATTTGAGAAATAGAACCGCTTAATGGAATTAATTTTGACATTCACAAATACCAGTGATTCACTTAGCTTTACCTAACATACTTCTGAAGTCAGATTTCAAAAGGTTATTTTGTTATTTCAAGCATAAAAGATCAAATCCTTAAATGTACTTGGTTTAGATGGACCTGTATATTCCTGCATGTACAAAGCTAAAGACTGAATATGCTTTTAAGTGGGTTTTGGGGGGGATAGTAGTTTGAACAGAGGCTCTAAAGAATAGGCACTAAATAAATTACGTCTTCAATTCTTAAAAAAAAAACAACTCAGCAATTTGATAAATGTCTATGAAGTTAGATTTCTTTTCATCCCCTACTAAGGAAATTTACTCACAGTCCAAATGGTTAATAACTTTTATTTTGCTAGAATTTTATATAATTCAAGTGAACAGAGTCAGATTCAAATATAGGAGATGAGACCACCCACAAATATAGTATATTATATAGCAATAGTATAGTATACTATATAGCAATATAGTAAGGACACTAGTGCTGAAATCAGGCCTGGGTTCAGGCTTAGTTCCTGCACTTATTTGTGTAATATTGGGTGTGTTATTTAACATTTTTAAGGCTCAGTTACTCATCTGTAAAATAAAGCTTGAATTATTGAGCTCAAAGGAATGTTTATTTTCTAGAAGAGTGCCTGGTAAATAGTAAATGCTCAATGAGTTATTTCTATCATAATATCAATAAACGTTAGCATATCTGTATTAGGGTTCTCCAGAGAACCAGTATGAGCCTACAGAAATATAGATACATCTGTATTAGTTGGAGTTCTCTAGAAAACCAATATGAACCTATAGAGATATAGATATGAAATATATAGATATGTGTGTGTATGGGGGGAGAAGGAGAGAGAGATTTATTGCAGGAATTGGGTGATGCTATGACAGAGGATGCGAAGTCCACAGTCTGCTGTCTAAAGCTGGAGAGACAGGAAAGGCAGTAGTGTAACCTAGTCTAACTCCATGAGCACTAATGTCCAAGGGAAGGAGAAAATGGATGTCCAGCTCAAGAAGAGAGCAAATTCACTCTCCCTATACCCTTCTGTTCTATTCAGGCCCACAACAGATAGGGTAATACCCACCTGCACTGGTGAGAGTGATCTTTACTCAGCTTACCAGTTTAAATCTAATCTTTTTTGGGAAACATTCTCATGCATGCAGCCAGAAGTAATGTTTACTAACCATCTGGGCATCTTTTAATCCAGACAAACAGACATATAAAATTAACAATCACAAATTCCTATTCCCATTTTCCTTCTATTGAAAGTGCACTTATATCTGTGTTAATTTTTCTTAAATATCTTTCTTAAAGTTTTATTTGTCAGAACTCATGAAAGTTCTGCATATGTTAGAAGAAATATTTTGATAAGCAGCTTGAGTAAGAGTATGAGAACTTTAGCGTGTGTTTCTGAAAAATCTCTTATCCCCCAGAATTCTATCCCAATATCAATCACTTCTACCATCTTCTGTTCATTTCTCTAGCCATATCAGCTCCATCTTTTCCCCTCAAGTTCTCCTCTTGGCATGTGAAGTGAAGTGAAATTTTGGCTTTTATAAATTTTACTTTCATACTCATTACCAAATATGACATATGACAAAGGTTTGTTCTTGGATTCCACACCCTTTAGAATATGTAGAAGCATTAGAAAGTTTAAATAATTCTGCCACATGTAGTATGTATAATATACATATTAATGTTTGTCTACATATATATATAAAATTATATGCACCCACCCACTAAACAGTACACAGGTCAAGAAGCAACAGTTACAACCAGACATAAAACAATGGACAGCTTCAAAATTGGGAAGGGAGTACATCAAGATTATGTATTATCACCCTGCTTATTTAACTTATATGCGGAGTAAGAAAAGAAAGTGGTTGCTCAGTCATGTCTGACTCTTTGCAACCCTATGGACTGTAGCCTACCAGGTTCCTCCATCCATGGGATTTTCCAGGCAAGAATACTGGAGTGGGTTGCCATTTCATCATGCAAAATGCTGGGCTGGAGGAAGCAAAAGCTGGAACCAAGATTGCCGGGAGAAATATCAATAACCTCAGATATGCAGATGACACCACCCTTATGGCACAAAGTGAAGAGGAACTAAAGAGCCTCTTGACGAAGGTGAAAGAGGAGAGTGAAAAAACTGGCTTGAAACTCAACATTCAAAAAACTAAGATCATGGCATCTGGTCCCATCACTTCATGGCAAATAGAGGGGGCAAAAATGGAAACAGTGACAGACTTTATTTTCTTGGGTTTCAAAATCATTGCAAAAGGTGACTGCAGCCATGAAATTAAAGGACACTTCCTTCTCAGAAGAAAATCTATGGCAAACCTAGACTGCATATTAAAAAGCAGAGATATCACTTTGCCAACAAAAGTTTGCACAGTCAAAGCTATGGTTTTTCCAGTTCAATTCAGTTCAGTCACTCAGTCATGTCCAACTCTTTGTGACCCTATGGACTGCAGCACACCAGGCTTCTGTGTCTATTACCAGCTCCCAGAGCTTGCTCAAACTCATGTCCATAAAGTTGGTGGGTTTTTCCAGTGGTCATGTAGAGATGTGAGAGTCGGACCATAAAGAAGGCTGAGCACCAAAGAATTAAAGCTTTGGAACTGTCATGCTGGAGAAGATTCTTGAGAGTCCCTTGGACTGTAAGGAGATCAAACCAGTCAGTCCTAAAGGAAATGAACCCTGAATATTCATTGGAAGGATTGATACTTAAGCTGAAGATCCAATACTTTGGCCACCTGATACAAAGAGCTGACTCCTTGGTGAAGACCCTGATGCTGGGAAACATTGAAGGCAGAAAGAAGAGGGGACAGAGGATGAGAAGGTTGGATGGCATCAACTCAATGGACATAATTTTGAGCAGACTCTGGGAGATAGTGAAGGAAAGGGAAGCCTGGAGTGCTGCAGTCTATGGGGTCACAAAGAGTTGGATATGACTGACCAATTGAATAACAGCAACCCACTATAAAAATACTTACATGGTCTTACAGGCACAGGATAAGGTACGTAAACTTAAGAGGACGCTGTAGGGTAAAACATTGTCCTGAGCACTCTCTGGAGCCTCCTGATACAGGGCCCTGGGACTACGGCAATCGATGGAAGAATGAAATGTCATCAAAACAACAGTCTTTAAAATCTTATCCTTATTGCTCCAGTTTTCTTTCTAACAGACTTTATTGTCTGAAGTATTTTTAGTAGTTCCCATTAAAGTTGATTCTGCTGATTAACTGTAAGATAGTAAAATAAATCAATCAGGATTTTCTTCCCCACTGAAAATGACATGAGATGGCATCACCAAACAGGAACACTTCAAAGATCCATACAGTTGACGAATTAAAGAAGAAGCGTAATTATTGACACGGTCAAAGTGTAGCTGTTCATTGTTCAGCCCACATATGCAAATCATGACATTTGTGACTGCCAATTACTGCCAGTTGTAAAGGAATGACAAGGATTTATTGATGTCAGCATCTCTCAATCAGAGATGTTTTACAAGTAGTAACATCAACAACGTCCCCTCCCTTTCCTCTTGTCCTCTTTGTAGGCTCTAGAAGGGCCCTCCTGGGAAGGACACGAGGCACTAAGTAAAGGAAATAGAGAGAAGCAGCCTCAGCTGTGGAGCTGTGGATGTGGAGGTGGGAAGTTGACAAAACGTATGAACTTCATTCTCCCTGGGACCAGTCCTAGCCAAGAATGTGCAAATACCATCATTCCTTGGGAGGAATTAGACTATCTCAAGGCTACTGTCAAGACAATGTATCCTAGCTCAATTTCCAAGCCTCAGCCACCATAGCAGGGTTATAAAGAGCTGAGGGGGCAACCCCCATGGGAAACTATATCCTTGATATCAATGTCTTTCCGCTGGTGTTCCTCTGATCACACATTTTCCTGTAACATGATATCTACTAAACAGTACACTCATAGTCTTTTCAAGTGTGCAACTAATCCTTAGTAAAAACCTGAGGAGTTAGGGTTGTTCACCAGACAGGTTTATAACATTAACAGCTCCTTGTCAACCCATGTGTGTCTCAAACGTGCTCCTGTTGCATCTGATGGCCTCTGGAAACCGTTTTGAATACCTCTACTCAGTCCTGCTCATTATGACCTGCCTATTCGCCATTTCAGCCTTTACTACGGATACCCTTGTTGTGGCCCTGCAGTCTCCTGGGACAAGAAGTTGGATTTCTGTCCCTCTTTACTCAGCAACAGAGGTCAACAGAAGCTACTGAATCTACGGTTCTGCGCTTTATATTTCTTAACGTTTCCCTGGCTGAGCCTTCATGTTGATAAACATATCCTGCTGTCTCTATGCTTGTTTGTGTGACTTGAATTAAAAATCCTTGAATTTTGACTCAAAAGATGTATGTTCTAGTCCTGTATCTTCTACTTACCCACAAAAGACCCAAGGAAGCAATATCTTAAGCCTCAATTTCTATATCTCTTTAAAATAAAGTGATGGTAATTGTTCTCTTTTTATTCATAGAGTTGTCAGGAAGCTAAAGCTAAATGTGTGCGAAAGAAAGTGATAAATTATAAGACACTGTACAGGGGCTTTCCTGGTGGCTCAGTGTCAAAGAAGCTGCCTTGCCAGTGCAGGGGACACAGGTTCAAACCTTGGTTGAGGAACATCCCAGGTGCTGCGGGGCAACTAAGCCCGCGTGCCACAACTACTGAGCCTGTGCTCAAGAGATGCCACCTCAATGAGAAGCCCAAGCACCACAGCTGGAGCGTAGCCCTCACTCACCGCGATTGAAGAAGGCCTGTGTGCAGCAACAAAGACCCAGCACAGCTATAAATAAATAAATCTTTTTAAAAAACGAAAAATAAAAATAAAACATTGGACGAATACAAGGAGTATTGTGGTGGGCCGATTCCTAGATGTCCTAGATTCCTTTTACCCAAAGAGGCTGTTCTGTGCACAAAAAAAAGCAGTAGTTACGGGTCCATTATTCTATTATTAAGATGTGCAATAAAAAATAAAAGTGAAGCCTATATAAAAAACTTCTGATTGTTATATTTTAGTAGATTTTGGCTGTTTCTATTTTAGAAAAAAAAATTCTCCATTCAAACAAGGAACTATGTTGGTGGGATCATGAGCAATGGAAAAAGGAGTGGAATTTGTTAGGAAAAAAAAAGGGTGAGGGAGCTGAGAATAAAAGAATATGGACATAGTGATGCTGTGATTTCGTCCTGTTTTCTGTCTAACTGAGTCCTATCCTTGGAAGATGAAAGGCTGCCTGAAGCTCACACTTGACGGGAGTCGTGATGTCAGGGACCACAATCTCATGCAAGTGTATGCAGGTATTTCTTTGCAATTCTCTCCCAGGCTTCAATATTAAATTGTGCTGAAACTACGGTACTTCAGGACTGAATTAAGCCATTATTTCTTCATTTCAGTTTCCTTGACTGAAAAAGCTGGGGCACAGTTCATGCTTCCGTTATTGCCTGATGGAAGAGTTAAGCTCCCTGGGCCGCCTTTGAAAAAAAGCTGTGGCTAATGTTCTCATACAGATATTTGCCTTGAGTCAAACATAGAACTTACGTAGAATTATATATGGGCTAGTGGTGAACATTCCATTTATGAGATAAGTGATCGTTTAACATTATTCTCATTTTACTTTAGTGGTTGGGATCATTTTATCCCAGCAAAAGCACTTGACTCTGAAAGAGCAGTGATTGATAGAAATGTAAATATTAAATGCCCCCAAAATATAATATTTTGACCTCTAGGAAATTCATCCCAAAGTAGAAAATTATATCCAGAATCAAACATTACCTTAAGCAACTGTATTATCACCATATTTTATAAAATTTTCAAACTTACTTTGTAATGGGCTGTGCAGTATTATTTTTAAATACACATTTAATGCAGCATGTCATTTAGAAGTTTTTATTTTTAAGAGAGTAAGGCTCCATTGAACAAATTAGTAATAGAAACCAATGGTAGGTTTCTTATCACAGTAACATCACTTTAATAAATTTCAGTGGGAAAAAAAATCAATAAAATATGATACGAGTTTTCTACATCTGTATCTTATTCCTTCTTTCACTCAGACCTTTGCATTGCTGCTATCTTTAGGACATTAAGAAAATTATTAATTTCTCCACATCTTAGTTTCTTTTTATGTTAAATGTGGTAGTTTTAAAGATCAAATAATTTACTGTACGTGCATGGCACATAGTAACTATTCCTTAAATATCAGCCATTATGATTATTGGATATAAGTAACTTTTAATTTCATGCCTTAGATAGGATAATTCTGTGTTTTTAAGACAGCATAAATGTCAGTGCAAATAATTATACTTTTATAATCATTATTGGAATGTTTCACTTTTGCCAAATACAATATACTTTTCAATTTGAAACGATATTTCCTATTGCCTTTAGTTTTAAATCACTTGGTTTTAAAAGTGTAGCTAATCAATGTTTTTGTAATGCCTACTATGAATCAGGTACACTCCAAAGTTCTTTGGGAGATTTAAACATTAAAAAAACACCTTCAGTTCCCTACACCATTTAAAATTTGTTGGCAGAGACAGGTACATTAACAAGTTAACTTTAGTACAAAGCAGAGTGGGAGAAATGATTTAAAAGAAAAATAGATTAAAATGTTGAGGAAAACAGACAAGATATATAATAGGCTGTATTGTTAGAATACATAAAAACCAGATATTAGTAGAATTTTGGTTCAGGAAGAACATTTCAGGCAGAGGAAAAGATGAAAGTAAAGCCATTGACACATGAATATGTATAACATACACAGAAAGTAAACACTAAACATTTGACCTTGAATCATGAGGTAAGAATGTGATAAACCTCCAAGGTTGGGACCCATCTCAAGACTGGTCAGATCCAGATGCGAAAGAATGAGGGCAGGAGTATTAAGCTCATGACAAGCAAGTGGGGATGGAGAGGTGGGGCAGGTAAGGGAAACTTTGTAGAGGCAGATGTAGTAGGTTTTCCTAGCTAATTGAATGTGAAGATAAAAGCTCACCCTGATTCTCAGGTGGCATTAGAGGTAAAGAACCCTCCTGCCAATGCAGGAGACATAGGAAATGAGGGTTTGATCCCTGGATCTGGAAGATCCCCTTGAGGAGAAAACGGCAACCTGCTCCATTATTCTTGCCTGGAGAATCCCATGGACAGAGGAGCCTGACGGCTTGCCATCCATAGGGTTGCAAAGAGACACACATGGCTGAAGCAACTTAGCATGCACGCACGTGCCTGAAATAATAATACTGTTGCTACTAAGAAAGGAACACAGGAGATTTGGTGTATCTGTGTCAACTTTAGCCACGTTAAGTTTAAAAATCACTCATAGGATTTTTTGGTGAAGACATTTGAGAGTAGAAAAACTGGGTTTGGTATTCAGGAGAGTGGTCAGTCATCAATGACTTGAGTGTGATTGGCATAGAAGTGATCAGTTCAGTTCAGTTCAGTCGCTCAGTCGTGTCTGACTCCTTGCGACCCCATGCATCGCAGCACGCCAGGCCTCCCTGTCCATCACCAACTCCCGGAGTTCACTCAGACTCACGTCCATCGTGTCCGTGATGCCATCCAGCCATCTCATCCTGTCTTCCTCTTCTCCTCCTGCCCCCAATTCCTCCCAGCATCAGAGTCTTTTCCAATGAGTCAACTCTCCACATGAGGTGGTCAAAGTACTGGAGTTTCAGCTTTAGCATCATTCCTTCCAAAGAAATTCCAGGGCTGATCTCCTTGAGAATGGACTGGTAGGATCTCCTTGCAGTCCAAGGGACTCTCAAGAGTCTTCTCCAACACCACAGCTCAAACGCATCAATTTTTTAGCGCTCAGCTTTCTTCACAGTCCAACTCTCACATCCATACATGACTACTGGAAAAACCGTAGCCTTGACTAGACGGACCTTAGTCGGCAATAGTGATGCTTTAAAAATAAATGACATTTAATTTTTTAAAAAAAGCTATTTTGATGGTTAAATTTACTGGTCAAAAACTACCTAAAAAAGAATAAATGAATTAAAGTTCATCAATAATTCCAGCAAACTATATACTGTAGGGGGCTTCCCTGGTGGCTCAGCTAGTAAAGAATCCACCTGCAATGCAGGAAACCCCGGTTCAATTCTTGGGTTGGGAAGTTCCCCCAGAGAAGGGATAGGCTACCCACTCCAGTATTCTTGGGCTTCCCTGGTGGCTCAGATGGTAAAGAATCTGCCTGCAACATGGGAGACCTGGGTTTGATCCCTGGGTTGGGAAGATCCCTTGGAGGAGGGCATGGTGACCCACTCTAGTATTCTTGTCTGGAGAATCCCCATGGACAGAGGAACCTAGTGGGCTACAGTCCATGGGGTCACAAAGAGTCAGACATGAGTGAGCAACCAAGCACAGCACAGCTTACACTGTAGATAAATTCACTTTTTGAAAATTGGTTTAATTTTTAAAGTCGTATTATTATTTCAATTGCTGCTTAGTGATTCATGAGTTCTTATTTGTAATTTATGATTTTAAACTTTTTAAAAAACTTTTTTATATTGGAGTAGAGTTGATTAACAATTTTGTATTAGTTTCAGGTGTATAGCAAAGTGATTCAATTATACATACACTCAATATTATTTTCATTTGTCTCCTTCTGTCTCTTATCTCCCTCCCTCCATTCCTTCACACTAAATTTCTTTGTTCTTTCTGATTCCTTTTGACTTTCATCTTCTAATGTAATAAGAAATGATTTTCTAATTTTTGGACTGTTAGTCCATGACATTCTGTGTGATTAACTAAAATGCTTTGAAAGTCAGTAATGAAAATATGGAAATGCATTAACATATTTTTGAATGATGCCTCCAGAAACCTACAATCTAAAACCCTAGCCAATTTACACTGAGGAGATAGCTCTATTTCTGGATAAGCACAACCTAGCTTTTCTCCTTAGAGATAACATATACTCAACAAACATTCATTGTATACTATGTTCCAGATACTAAGGATTTAAACTGAAGGGCACATAGTCATCTTCTACAAGTAGCTCACAATGCAATGACCTTCCATGACAGAATTTGCTTTAAATTGTTTTCTTCCCTAGGGCCCTCATTTCAGGCATTGGTGTTGGCCAGTCCATTGTATGCAAATGTATTTAATTCTACAATTAAAATTGTTTTCAATTTATCATCTGTGGTTTGCTGCTTCTTTGGTCAGATTATTCTTGAAATGGATGACCATACTTTATGTTTTAAATGATTCAGTAAGTATAACTTTATACAACTCAGAGATCATGAAAATGAACACGTAGAAATTTAAATTCTTGAAAATTTTCTTCTTGTATCTTTTTATCTTAACCACAGTATTTCTGGAGTTTCTTCTTTGGTACCTGATATTACATATTTAGTGGCTTTCTGTTTGATCATCTAAACCATCATTTAAATCATCGTGCTGGAATTTCAGAAAAAGAAATGAAATTCTGATGTCTCTGCATTTTTGAAATCTTTACAAGAAATAAAGCAGGTGTGCAGAAAAACAGGCTTTACTTTGTTCAAAAGAGTCAATGTGAAATGTGCAGAACAGAGCTTTTTGTTTTCCTTCAGCTTTTGTAGGTCCTGGAGGCAAAGATGCAGTAGTGCTTATTATGATCAATAGAAAGTGGTGTCTGGGAACACAGATTCCTGCCAGGGTGAAGTTCTCAGGCCCCTACATTTGTACTTGGCCATGTGCACCTAAGAGTCTTTTCTCACTAAGAGTCTCTCCCCTGCAGCTCCCAGTGGTAGGGAAAATTGATTCAG
Source organism: Redunca redunca (assembly GCA_006410935.1). NCBI lineage: Eukaryota > Metazoa > Chordata > Mammalia > Artiodactyla > Bovidae > Redunca > Redunca redunca. Next base: position 530,637 of record SJYQ01084880.1, read on the forward strand.
GCATTACCCCCTCATCTGATTTAAAAAAATGTGAGGATTTAAAATATTGCATTTAATTTATAACCGTTATATTAAAAATCTTTTAATATATTTTTGTTTGCTTTATTTTCCTTTTAAATCTTTTGGATTTGAGGATAGCCACAAAGAAAATGAGCAGAAAGAAAAATTATGAGAAACTATAATAGTTTGTAACTTTCTTAAAATACATAAAACTTGAGAATCACCAATTATGCTGTGAAATGATACTTGGGAAGAAAATCGCTTTTCACATCGGGTACTAATCCCTGCTGCCAGAAAACCTCGTTATTAATAGTTAGTTTTAGCCAAGTTGCTGTGTTGTTTCTTTGCCCATCTAAGAAAGACCTCATCCTTTTTTGGTCCCTCTCCCAGATAACAAGCTTTTTCTTGGCTATAAAATTTGAGAATGGATATAAGGATGCTGACTAGACTACAGCTGATTTTTCATTTTTTTCCCGCTTATCTTGCTACATGCTTCTGTCTGTTACTAATTAGTATAATATTCCCTGTCATTTTGAACTTGGGCTTCCCTGATGGCGCAACACAGGAGACAGAAGAGATGTGGGTTCAGTCCCTGGGTCGGGAAGATCCCCTGGAGAAGGAAATAGCAACTCACTCCAGGATTCTTGCCTGAAAAAGTTCATGGACAGAGGAGCCTGGTGGGCTACAGTCCATGAGGTCACAGAGTTGGACATGACTGAGCACATAGCGCAGCATACTTTGAACTTGAATTTGATTGTACTTTGATGAGATATATGCTAATTTTTTTTAAAATTAGAAAGTCAACGTGGTATATTTAAGAGAGAACAGGATTTGAAGCCAGGAGGCCTAGTTTCCACTTCCATCAATTCCATTTGCTGTCTGTATGACCATGAACACATATTTTAAACTTTCTGAATATCAATTATCTTTTAAAAAATATGAATCATAATAATTATTCTACTTCCCTCATAGAATTATTGAATGGGTCAAAAGACAATGTATGTAAATGTATTTAGTAACCATATGAAAATGATTGTTAATATTGAGTTAGAAAGAATACTTTGGACTATATTCAGAATTTGGGATTTGAATTGGAGCTCACATTTAATTGTACATTGTTTATAAAGAAAAAGGTAAGAAGAAAGGAAATTAATTAATGTAATGACAAAATTACAGAGGAAACATTTTGACTAAAAGAGGACCATTTTTAAGGACTTTGCCACATTAATTACTACTAATTTATACATAATGCTACTGCTGCTGCTGCTGCTGCTAAGTGACTTCAGTCGTGTCTGACTCTGTGCAACCCCATAGACGGCAGCCCACCAGGCTCCCCCATCCTTGGGATTCTCCAGGCAAGAACACTGGAGTGGGTTGCCATTTCCTTCTCCAATGCTTGAAAGTGAAACGTGAAAGGGAAGTCGCTCGGTTGTGTGCTACTCTTAGCGACCCCATGGACTGCAGCCTACCAGGCTCCTCCGTCCATGGGATTTTCCAGGCAAGAGTACTGGAGTGGGTTGCCATTGCCTTCTCCAACATAATACTACTAAGTCTAAATAAATTTCTAAGTTGAAATAATGCTTGCATATAATTTCATACATCAGTTTTTAGTGTAAGAAATCTAAACAAGAGTGGAGTAAAGCTTAATCTAGGATATTAGAAACTTGGTCATTTGTTTGTTTATGGTCTGTTAATTTCATTTGTTGGCCATTTGTTTCATTTTTCTCTGACTTACCAGCAGAAAGATTCAAGAGACAAGAAGTTAATTTTTGAAATGTTTCCATTTATGATGAAAATAACAATGAATTTAAGATAACTAATGTAAAAGAATTCTAAAGACCTCCATTTCCTTGTCTGTAATAATGATTAGTCCTTCTAAAAATTCCATTAACTTAGTATTTCATGCTTGTAGTTCCTGGAATACTGGATGTGAATGGTTTGAGATATTTGTTAACATGTACTTTGCTCAGACATACTGAATCATAATCTTTGAAAATGGTGGCAGGAATACCATCATCTTTCATGAAAGGCAGGATTTCCTTTATAAAGGTTGAATAATACTCCACTGTATGTATGAACCACATTTTCTTTATCCGTTTGTCTGTCAGTGAGCACGTGGTGTTGCTGTACTAACACTGTGCCTTTAGTTGACAGGCTTGTGTTGTACACTTAAAACTTCTCAAAAGAGGGGACCTCATGTTCAACCTTTTTACTGCAAAACAAAAACCAGAAAAGCACAAGCACACTTTTGAAAGTAATGGATATGTCTGTTGATTGATTGCAATGATGGTTTTTCGCAGGTGTTTGCCCATTCCAAACTTAGCACATTGCATATATTAAATATGTGTGGGGTTTTGTAGGTCAGTTATACCCCAATAAAACTTAAAAAGATATCAACATTTGCAATACAAACAAGTATGGTGAATGAGTCTTCAGCACATTAAAACTTGCAGATCACCACACTGGTCTATCGAAGAAGGCAATAGCACCCCACTCCAGTACTCTTGCCTGGAAAATCCCGTGGACGGAGGAGCCTGCTAGGCTGCAGTCCATGGGGTCTCTAAGAGTCGGACATGACTGAGCAACTTCACTTTCACTTTTCATTTTCATGCATTGGAGAAGGAAACGGCAACCCACTCCAGTGTTCTTGCCTGGAGAATCCCAGGGACCAGGGAGCCTGGTGGGCTGCTGTTTATGGGGTCGCACAGAGTCAGACATGACTGAAGCGACTTAGCAGCAGCAACACTGGTCTATAAACCCGTGTATGTGTGTATATATAAGCCCCATTTTATTCCCATGCTCATGCAACCTGGAAAAGCACATATGTTGTGGGCACCACATATTATTAATTTAAAGCTTCAAAAATACAAATTATTTTTTAAATTTCATCATTTTAAGTTTAAAATGATGAGTTTAAAATTAGGTCAGCTAATGGTAACAAAGGGCTTCCCTGGTGGCTCAGAGGTTAAAGCATCTGCCTGCAATGTGGGAGACCTGGGTTTGATCCCTGGGTTGGGAAGATCCTCTGGAGAAGGAAATGGCAACCCACTCCAGTATTCTTGCCTGAAGAATCCCATGGATGGAGGAGCCTGGTAGGCTGCAGTCCATGGGGTCACAAAGACTCGCATACAACTGAGTGACTTCACTTACTTACTTAATGGTAACAAAGAAAGTGTGTTACAAATTAATCTTTGTTTTAATGTGTTAACTATTTGCATTTGAGCACACTCAATAATTGAGCAAGATTCACATCGATTACAACTGTTTGAAATGATCACTACAATCACATTATACTTATCACCTCACAAGAGGCATGGGCTGACTTGTGTCTTGAAGTTAAAGGTCATAAAAGAACGGCATCCCATCTGGCTGGACCAGGCATTGTTGGATACTCTGCAGCCAAGTGAAGGCCGAGGTGTGAGACTCTTCTGCAAAGTGGCAGTGCCCTTCTTCATTCAATTTTCTGAGGCAGGATTGAGGCCATGTGTGAGCCCCATCCTGTACGCCAACTGGCTTTTTCTAAGCTGTCTCAGAAACTGAGACTGCAACAGATGTATGTGAACCATTTGAGATCTTTCTTCTAACTTCCAGCTATTACTTTCCCTCTGAGCACTACTTTCACTGCATCCATAAGCTTCCATATGTTGCATTTTCATTTTCCTTTGTAGAGGAAATCAGGAAGAAAGAGTATGAATTCATCTTGGACTATGTTAAGTTGAGGTACCTGTGAGACAGGTGCTGATTAGGGAAATGTATTTGTACCTTGAATTCAGGAAAACGTTTATTGACTTCAGTTACAGATTTGGGAATAATTCACAGAGAGTTAGAAGTTGATTCGGTAGAGAATAATTAAACCCATGTCAATGGCCAAGAGGTGGAATGTATACACTGAAAGGGGAAAGTCTCTTAAGAATGCTACTGTTTGAAAATTGGTTAGGGAAGAACCCAGCAAAAGAGGCTGAAGAGATGATAAAGAACTGGGAGTGGGGATCAGAGGAAAACAAATAGTGTTTCAACAAAGAAGTGGAACATTTTAATAAAAGATGCAAAGGTGCTAAGATATTGAGAGATATGAATAGTGAAAAGTGCCCTCAGGCTATGACGACCTGGGGTAAATGGCAGTCTTAGAGGATACAGTGGAGGGATGTGATTGGATTGGATGGTTGGAATTACTAAGGCAGACACTGGTTTGAGAGGTTTAATTGTAAAGGATAAAACAGGCATAAGGTGGCAGATTAGTAACATAAGGTTGAAGAAAAGTTTCTTTTTCATGAAGTGACTTCAAAAAATTTAAAGTTGGAAGAAAGAAGCAATATAAAGGGAGAGGAAGAGATTTAAGGGGACAAGGGATAATCAATATCCTGTCATCCCTAAAAATAATATGGATTTTTCATTTCCTTGAAGGTTTGTTTGTTTGTTTTAAGCACATGTGTCATTTCTTTAGCTCAATATTCTTTTTTTGGAATAGGTCATTCTCATGTTTGGATTTCCATGCTCTCAATCCCCAAATACACCCCCTGCCACACACACACACACACACACACACACACACACACGTTCGCTACTGGTGATGGTACATAACTGATATTTCATAAATATATTCTTATTACTTGATAGTTTAAAATATTTCAAGGTTAGTGACCTAGAAAAGGCATTTCTCAGCAGCTTCGCCAATAGCTTTCTTCTCTATTGTAATAGAAAATGATAAGCCGTGTTCTCATTCTCTTGTTAGTATTCAGTAGCAATAGATGAATGCTAAATCCTCACTGAATAATTTAGCTCAAAATGTTTACCCTTTGATGTTCAAGGAAGGCATGACTGGAAAACACCATGTACTGAATCTATTCTCAGAAGGTATCAGTTCAGTTTATTTAACACTTTCAACGCCAAGTGAAACCCTGAGAAACAGAACAAAAAGCTTCTGAGCAAGTTTCAGATTCCTGTGATGCATTTACACCTCTTTCCCTGGCCCTGTCTCCCCTTACCTCATCTGCATTTTACACTTGTGATTGAAAACCTAACTGAGGATTCCTGGGCCACTATGTCTGTTCTTTTCCTGGGCTCAAATATTAATGGTCAAGAGGTTCGTATTATATATATATATTTTAGCTTCAGCTATATGGGACTTCCCTGGTGGCTCAGAAGGTAAAGAATCTGCCTGCAATGAAGACCCGGGTTCAATACCTGAATTGGAAAGATCCCCTGGAGAAGGAAAGGGCAACTCATTCCAGTATTCTTGCCTGGGAAATCCCATGGACAGAGGAGCCTGGAGAGCTACAGTTCATGGGATCACAAAGAGTTGGACACGACTGAGCAACTAACTCACAGGTAATTTTTAAGACCTTACAATTTCCTGGGCACTAGGATTCACGAAGGAGGTATTGATAGAGGTGTGGCAATTAGTAGGAAGAACGTTGAACCAAAACAAACCAGGGTTCATACTCTGCCTTTGCCATTTAAAAACTCCCAGTTGGCCAAGACACTTCATTGAGTCACCAGGTCCTTGTTTTTAAAGCCAGACAGAGTTTACTTACCAAGCTCTCTATTGTCAGGGTTAAAGATACTAACAAATGGGATGGCACACTGTGAGCCCACAGTGAATGGGTGCATTTTGCTGTAGGCAGTTTCTTCTGGAGCAGTTTCTTTTGTCTTGTTCCCACCTTCACCTTCAGCAGGAAAGCTATGGGATTTCAATTCCTTCTCTCTCCTGGATTTCTCATTTGAGCCAATTTATGCTAAAACCTGTGATGTGCTGGGGGGAGGTCCTGGACCATTTCTCTTGTTCCTATGTCTGGTATATGGAACACATGATTGAGATTCATTGACTATAATTATGGCAGCTTTCCTTGGCAGCTGAGCTTCTTCTGCTCTTTTATGTCTTAGAAAGGCACATTTATTAATATTTAACTTTTATGTATGTGCCTACCTAGTGGTGTGTGTTGTACAGATAACACAAAAATACCCAGTCTTTGGGCTTCAGAAGCTAAGATGACGGACAGTTCTATTCATGGCCTTGAGGGGCAAAAAGTAGAAAGCGGCTGTGTGCGGGCAGGGGGTGCCACTCTCTGACCCAGCCTGCTTTCTATCCCTTGTCCTATATAGACTCAGTCCGTTTCATGCGCACCTTCGAGATTCCGAGAGCTCTGCAGGGGAGCACGTGGTCAGCACACAGGACAGGATGGTGGCCTGCAGGGTTTCCAGGCTGCGAACACAGAGGCAGAGGCCAGGTTAAGTTTTCCCCTACCTGTGATTCCTAAGAGACAGAACTCAACTGGGCAGCAGGTTAGGGCACCTGCCAGGATCCCAGAATCAGGCAGTCTCCATGAAGCAACTAAATAGAAGGTAGAGAAGATAGGAGTCAGAGTTGAGGGCTCTTGGGGACTTCAAGACAAGCCTGACTCCAAACAGCCTGGCTGTGGAAACGGGCCAAGAACTATTGAGAGCTCGTCGCTTAGCAACAGGACACCAGCTAATAAAGGCGAGTTGGAGGCTTCTTAGTTTCCCAGACTGCAGGTAATTTTTCTAGGGGGAGCCTGGAAAGCATGTGCTTGTATCTTTTTCTTCTGTGGAATCTAGCATTTGCTCAGCCCGTCAATTGGGCAACAGAATGTCATGAGTTCTCCCTGTACGCAGTGAGATCCAGGGGATCTGTCTCTTCATCAGCGTGAACACAGATACTATATTTAAAGTAGAAAGCTCAGGGGTAAGTTGGTAAGTGCCTCTTAATGCAAAGAGCAGCAGCCGCTGCATACATTTCTGAAATAAGGCAGATGGAGACTACCAGCTGTGATAAGAGAGCAGTAAATAAAACATCAGCTGGAGTTCTAAAAAGAAATATCTTATCAAAGACTGATGGCATCTTCTACTTAGGAAACATTTATAATTCCTAGGTTTCCTTGTCTTCTAATGAACATGTTGTCGAAAAACCAGGATAGGAGAACTGCATTGAAAAATATGGGGAGTCGGCCGTACTCCCTTCAGTCATGTCTGACTCTTTGCAACCCTGAGGACAGTAGCCTATGGGATTCTCCAGGCAAGAATACTAGAGTGGGTTGCCATACCTTCCTCCAGGGGATCTTCCCAACCCAGGGACTGAACCCATGTCTCATTATGTCTCCTGCATTGGTAGGCGAGTTCTTTACCACTAGCAGAACCTGGGAAACCCCTCTAACCTGAGAGCTGTATATAGGCAAGTAGGTACCAGGCCACAATCAGAAAGAAAACTGAGAGAAAGCACTTAAACAATTTTAGCAATCTGATAGAGTAACTTTATATCTGTTGAATCTAATATGTAAAAAGAATCAGGCCTTATATTTTTGTCTTTTTGGTTTATTTTATATTAATAGTAATTCATTTTTATTGTATTAAAAGAATTAGTCCATTATGGATTGAGAATTAAAATCAAACAAACATAGAAATAAAAAAAACCTGCTCTAGACCAGGGGTCAGCATACTTTTTATTCTTAATGAATTTGTTTATTTGCCCACACTGTTTGACATATGGTATGTTAATTTCTCAACCAGAGATCAAACCTGTGTCCCCCTACAATTGGGAGCATGTAGTCTGAACCACTGGACCTCTGGGGAAGCCCTCAACGTGCTTTTAAAATAAAATCTAGATAATAACTATTTTAGGAATTTTGCAACTGTACAGTTTTGTCACAACTAGTAACTTAGTTGTTAAAGGGCAAAAGCAGTCACAGAAGACAATACATAAATGATTTGTCAAAGTTCCTGAAAGGAAAAGAACTGGGACTTCACCACGCCTACAGATCAGACTATAGGGCACTTTTTGTGTCTGCTGGCTGGTAAATATTTCTGTAAATGGCAAGATGCAGCATAAGACTTCCTTTGCTTGAGTAGTGAGGTTGTGAGGGAGGAGACACATAGCTCCATCCACTTCTAATTTCTCAAACCTAATAGTGTGAATGGCCAGATTGGCGTCTGACAGTTTGCCACATCAGATATCATCAGTGTCTTTACAGCACATGGCCCTGCTAAAGAATATTATTTTTCTTTTTCCTCACCTTCTAAAGGAAGGTGCAAAAAAGAGATATCTTGGGCTTCCCTGGTGGCTCAGCAGTAAAGGATCTGCCTGCAATGCAAAAGAGGTAGGAGATGCGGGTTTGATTCCTGGGTTGAGAAGATTCCCTAGAGGAGGGCATGGCAACCCACTGCAGTACTCTTACTGGGAAAATCCCATGGACAGAGGAGGCTGGTGAGCTATAGTCCATGGGATCTCCAAGAGTCAAGGCATGACTGAAAATGACTGAAGCGACTGAGCACGCCCACACGCAAGGAAGACATCTTGGATTTCCTGGAGGAGAAGGACATCCTGGGTCACTGAAGACAGCTGTGTTCAGAAGGACAGGGATAGGGTAAGTTTTGTCTACAACATGGATTTGTAATGGGACCTTTGGTGTGCAGCAATGACAGAAAACAACTCTTATGTAGAATGGAAAGGGGTGTAGTCTTCCAGGCTTTGAAACAGAAAAACTGGCTGGTATGAGAAAGAGAGATCCCTTGGGAAATAGAAATGAGATCCGGGGAATAGAAATGAGATCTGGGGTCCTAAAGTGGAAAGCAGCTAAGTTGATTTTGACACCTTGTTCTGAGGGCCAGGGGTCTCCTCTGGGTGTATTTGTGAGAAACCCTTCCTCATATTTGTAGTAGGAGGCAAGTCCAAACAACCTTAACCGTGGAGACAAAGTGACCTTTCAAGACTAAATGAGGCATAGGGTGTGTTTTAAAACTCTTCTGGGCACCTGAAAGCCCTTGGTAGGAACCTGCATTGAAGGAAGGGGAGGGAAGTGTTCTGGGTGGATGCATTGTTGGACTCAGCAGCTTTCTTGAGCTAGATGGTAACCTGTGAGTGACTGGGTAGGGCTGAAAATGAGGGCTGAGTGCCACAAACCTGGGAACTCAACAGGGGAGTCCTCTGTTTTAACTCAGTCTAAGAATATCTTCCATCAGAGAGATGATCAACAGTGTCCTGGGATCAGCACCCCCAGAGTGGCACCAGTTCTCAAGAGTGACACCACGTGGCAGTGAGAAGAAAAGCAGCCTCGACTGAAGTCTGCATTCTCCCAGCTTGGATGTTAAAGTTGGATTGACCCCTTCCTTTCAACTGCATCAACTGCATGATGCTTGATAATTCATGGGGAAGACATAGGCATGGAAAGTGAGATGCCTGATAATAAGGGGATGGGATCTTGAGTCACTAACTGTTTCATTTGTGAAAGAGTTCAATGGATTTTTGTAGTAGTGAAATAACCAGTGTATAGATTTCTTGAAAAGAACAAATGAAATGATGTTATTGATAATAAAGGTATCAGGTTTCCCTGGTGGCTCAGTGGTCAAGAATCCGCCTGCCAATGCAGGAGAAATGAATTTGATCCCTGATATGGGAGGATCCCACGTGTGGCAGAAACTAAGCCTGTACACCTCAATGACTGAACCTGTGCTCTAGTGCCCAGGAGCCACAGCTACTAAAGCCTGCACACGTGGTAGAGCCTGTGCTTCATGACCAGAGAAACCCCTACAATGAGAAGCGCGTGCACTGCAACCAGAGAGTCACCCCTGCTGGCTGCAACTACAGGAAGGCCTGCACAGTAATGAAGACTCAGCCCAGCCAAACATAAATATAAATTAGTAAAATTAAAAAGAAATAATAATAAGGTTGTACTACCACAAGGTAGTACATATTACATCTCCCACATTGCAGGTGGATTCTTTACCAGCTGAGCTATGAGAGAAGCCCACAATTAGTATCAGAGGCTGGCAATTTGATATCAAATAAAAAACTGCAAAAAGGCAAAATGGTTGTCTGAGGAGGCCTTACAAATAGCTGAGAAGAAAGAGAAGCGAAAAGCAAAGGAGAAAAGGAAAGATATACTCATTTGAATGCAGAGTTCCAAAGAATAGCAAGGAGAGATAAGAAAGCCTTCCACAGTGACCAATGCAAAGAAACAGAGGAAAACAATAGAATGGGAAAGACTAGAGGTCTCTTCAAGAAAATTAGAGATACCAAGGGAACATTTCATACAAAGATGGGCACAATAAAAGTCAGTAATGGTATGGACCTAACAGAAGCAGAAGATATTAAGAGGAGGTGGCAACAATACACAGAAGAACTGTACAAAAAAGATCTTCATGACCCAGATAACTACAATGGTGTGATCACTCACCTAGAGCCAGACATCCTGGAATGTGAAGTCAAGTGGGCCTTAGGAAGCATCACTATGAACAAAGCCAGTGGAGGTGATGGAATTCCAGTTGAGCTATTTTAAACCCTAAAAGGTGATGCCATTAAAGTGCTGTACTCAATTTGGAAAACTCAGCATTGGCCACAGGACTGGGAAAGGTCAGTTTTCATTCCAATCTCAAAGAAGGGCAATGCCAAAGAATGTTCAAACTATTGCACAGTTTCACTCATCTCACACTCTAACAAAGTAATGCTCAAAATTCTCCAAGCTAGGCTTCAACAGTATGTGAACTTCCAGTTGTTGAAACTGGATTTAGAAAGGCAGAGGAACCAGAGAGCAAACTTCCCAACATCCTTTGAGTTATCAAAAAAGCAAGAGAGTTCCAGAAAAACATCTACTCTTACTTTATTAGGCTTCCCTGTTGGCTTAGATGGTAAAGTATCTTCTTACCATTCGGGAGACCTGGGTTTGATCCCTGGCTCAGGAAGATCCTCTGGAGAAGGAAATGACAACCCACTCCAGTACTCTTACCTGGAAAATCCCATGGACAGAGGAGCTTGGTAGGCTGTAGTCCATGGGGTTACAAAGAGTGGGCTACGACTGAGCTACTTCACTTTCACTTTTCCTGCTTTATTGACTATTTCAAAGTCTTTGACTTGTGTGGATGACAATAAACTGGAAAATTCTTAAAGAGATGGGAATACCAGACCACCTTACCACCTTACCTGTGGTCTGTATGCAGGTAGGGAAGCAACAGTTAGAACTGGACATGGAACAACAGACTGGTTCCAAATCGGGAAAGGAGTATGTCAAGGTTGTATATTGTCATCCTACTTATTTAAATTATATGCAGAGTACATCATGTGAAATGCCGGACTGGATGAAGCACAAGTTGGAATCAAGATTGCTGGGAGAAATATCAATAACCTCAGATATGCAGATGACACCACCCTTATGGCAGAAAGTGAAGAGGAACTAAAAAGCCTCTTGATGAAAGTGAAAGAGGAGAGTGAAAAAGTTGACTTAAAACTCAATATTCAGAAAACGAAGATCATGGCATCTGGTCCCATCACTTCATGGCAAATAGATGGGGAAACAATGGAAATAGTGAGAGACTTTATTTTTTGGAGCTCCTAAATCACTGCAGATGGTGACTGCAACTATGAAAATAAGAAACTTGCTCCTTGGAAGAAAAGCTATGACCAACCTAGACAGCATATTGAAAAACAGAGACATTACTTTGCCATCAAAGGTCCATCTAGTAAAAGCTACGGTTTTTCCAGTAACCATGTATGGATGTGAGAAATGGACTATAAAGAAAGCTAAGTGCTGAACAACTGATGCTTTTGAACTGTGGTGTTGGAGAAGACTCTTGAGATCCAACCAGTCCATCCTAAAGGAAATCAGTCCTGAATATTTTTTGAAAGGACTGATGTTGAAGCTGAAGCTCCAACACTTTGGCTACCTGATGTGAAGAACAGACTCATTGGAAAAGACCCTGATGCTGGGAAATATTGGAGGCAGGAGAAGAAGGGGATGACCGAAGATGAGATGGTTGGATGGCATCACCAACTCAGTGGACATGAGTTTGAGTAAGCTCTGGGAGTTGGTGATGGACAGGGAAGCCTGGCGTGCTACAGTCCATGGGGTTGCAAAGAGTCACACACAACTGAGCAACTGAATGGAACTGAAAGAAAATGTCCTGGGCAACTGTTCTTGTTTTACTTTATTTTTAAAATTTTCCATATATGGAGGACCATCATCGATCAAGTTGTGTCCCCCAAAAGATATGTGCAAGTCCTAACCCTCAGGGCTTGCAAATGTGACTTTAGTTGGAAGAAAGATCTTGGCAAATGTGATCAAGTTAAAATGAGATCCTTAGAGTGGTGTTATCCAGTATGACTGTTGTCCTTGTGAGAAGAGGGGAGACACAGAGAGAAGTACACACAGGGGAATCCTGTGTAATGTTGGAGGCAGAGATTGGCATTACAGTGCCATGAGTCAAGGGATGCTTGGAGCTCCCAGATGATAAAGGAAGCAAAAAAAGATCCTCCTTTAGAGGAGCCAGAGGAAGCATGGCCCTGCCAAAACCTTGATTTCAGACTTCAAGCCTCCAGAACCGTGAGAGGAAACATTTGCATTATTTTAAGCCACCACATTTGGGAGGCTTTGTTATAGCAGCCCTAGAAAATTAATACAAAGACTAGTATATTGAAAAATTGAGATTTTTCTTATCACTCAGAAAGGATGTCAAGTCAACGTAGACAAGCTACTGAAAAGTGTGAAAGTATAAAGACCTTCACCTATAGCTTGAAGTTGAAGAACGAGCCTAGCCAAGGCTGGAATCTCTTTGTAGAAGGTGCATATGGCAGCTTCCAGGACTGGTGCTAAGTCGCTTCAGTCCTGTCTGACTCTTTGTGACCCTATGGGCTGTAGCCCTCTGTCCATGGGATTTCCCAGGCAAGAAAAATGGGAATGGGTTGCCATTTCCTTCTCCAGGGGATCTGCCTGATGCAAGGATCAAACCCAGGTGTCTTATCTCCTGTACTAGCAGGCGGGTTCTTTACCACTAACTTCCACAGGACAGTTAAAGGAGTCCAAAAGATGAGATGGGACTCCTTTGAGGGGAGAATGGATGTGAGACATTGCTCAATTTCTGCCTTCCTCAAGAAGTTCCTGCTTTTTTCCCCTTCTCCTGGTTTTTCCATCTTTCCTCTTCTCTGTCTCTTCTCCCTTGACCCAGTAACCTCTGCAATGTCTTTAGTAGAGTCCTGAAATAAGAAAGCTTGTATAAAACCCATGCTAGCTAAAAGATGCCCAACAATTTCCTAAAAAGCTGTCCTGAAACCTTTCTCACCTTGGGAACTGACGTGTGAACAAAGAAATTCCTAAGACCCAAGTGATTCCTTGGGATTTCAGCCAATAAGCTGAATCCCCTTTTGTTTCTCAAAGTTACGTAATGAATGTACTAGATGGCTGGTTTCTTTCCCTGAGGAAGCACCTAATTTTGAGCCTGAACCATTTGAAAGAAAGAGAGTAGAGTAATAGGTGTATCAGTGACCAGCTTGTTCTTCCTGAGAAAGACATTTGGATTATGTCAAGGAAGGGCACAGGAGCCTTCTGGAAAGACACAAACTCCCTCACCCCAGCATTTAGCCTGATACACACACCCCTCACAGAGATGCTACTCAGGAGTGACGGGAATCTCAGAGATAGAGGAAAGCTGATAGATACAAGCTCTGGAGCTCGATATGGAAATACCAGCAGGGGAGTCTTCTGAGTTAGTTTCCTAGCAACACAAAACAGTGCGGTTTGGGCATTTGGTTTTCATTCCTTGAGAATAATGACTCCTGAAAAGAGCTTGCACATTAAAAAAAAAAAAATGAGATAAGGAATAATTTACTGATGGCTAACTTGTCATTGGATTCTTGTATCTTAACAACAAGTTGTGTCCAACTCTTGCAACCCCATGGGCTGTGCAGCCTACCAGGCTCCTCTGTCCATGGAGTTTTCTGGGCAAGAATACTGGAGTGGGTCACCGTTTCCTTCTCCAGGGGATCTTACCTCCCCAGGGACTGAGCCTATTCTTCTACATTGCAGACAGTCTCCTGCATTGCAGGTGGATTACCTCCTGACTGAAGCCCATTATAATGCCTAGATTGTCACTAATCCATGCCTGTTCAGTGACTAATGGCAACAGATTCTAGCTCTGTGAGGTAACACTATAAAATGGGAAGTTCAAGTTCTCTGTTCTTTTATGCATACTCAAGTATTTTTCATGAAACATTCAATCAAGACAGAATGTGATACTCCTGATACCATTTATGCCATTAAGAACCCCTCTAGTAAAGACTTGTATATGGAGTGTTGAAACTTTTAGAAGCTGCCTCTGAAAACGGATTACAGCTTTCAGGTATTAACAAAACATCCTTGAAGCATGTATATCTGATTAGAGTACTAAAAAATACTAACTTATCCTACTTCCCCTCCCCAGAGGTTACACAAAGTTAGCTTATATACATCACATTGTTCAAAATATTTTTAAGTACGTTTAGAGAATTTGACATCTAGCCTTCTTGTACCATCAGGTGTTCATTTTCCTCTGAGTTATGAAAACCGGCTCTCAAACTTTATTCATACAAAAGATTAAATACTAATTTCTTTGAATGTGTTCATGGGGGCAGAGATAGAAGTTAAAACCTTTTTTTATTTTAAAATATTGTATTAAAAATAGGACTGATCCTGTAAAATCAGCTCCTTTACATCCCTTAGCATCCTCCCCTGTCACCCTCGGTCAATTAATCAATTGTTTGAACTAAAATCTTGCTAGTCAAAGAGGGAAGAGAAACATGTATCACTTTAAGATGCCTCTGTTTAATTTGCTGTTGATGAGACTTAAAGAGCAAGGGCCACTGCTGTATCTCACAGGTAATATTGACCTTGTTGAACATATTAAATACCAGAAACTGGTTCTTAGCTTAAGAGGCTCAGAATTTGAGAACTGATCAGAACTGTTTAGAACTGATTGGATTTGGGGACACCCACTTATGCTAATGAAGCAACTAAGGGACTAATGTGTAGACTGGAAATGTTTAATTCACAAAGAAAACCATGACTGTCAAGTGGACGTAGTACTGACGTTCATTTGAGCAATATATTTTCTCCTTGTGTGCATACCACTGGGGAAATCAAAGGATCAAGTTTGCAACTGAACAAGGAATGGAAAGAGAAGGGCTTGGTTATTTGATAGAAATAGTTTATACCACTGGGCTCTGTCAGGCTCATGGGTTTCCATTATTGATATTTACCTGCCAAGAGGACTATTTCCTCATGTTGATTCAATAGGAATCATCCCCATCCCCATCCCCAGCTTGGTTGGGAACTGAATTTTGTGCTTTCATGGATGTAAATCTCATTTTTTATGCTTTCATGGCTAGAGAGCTTCCTTCTACAAAACACAGCCCCTCTATAAAGATGAAAGCATCTTCAGTCTGGTTAAAGACTGGTGGTTCTTGGAGCCTTGGGGCTTGCATATCTGTTTTGAGCTATTAGTCAATTTCATGTTTCAACTCACATGGCAACTTAATTTCTAGCAGAATGAATTCTCATAGGCACATCTTGTTTTCCCATGTACCACTTACAGCTAAGGATTATTTTCCTAATCCACACGAAAGAAAAACACAGAAGTCTTGTGTTATTAGAAATGAAATTCTAGGTGACTAGCTTTTGTATCAGTGATTTGTATAGGCATCGGTGGGGTTCCCAAGTGCCGTAGTGGTAAAGAACCCGTCTGCAAACGCAGAAGACACAGGAGACTCCGGTTGATCCCTGGGTTGGGAAGATCCCGTGGAGGAGGAAATGGCAATCCACTCCGGTATTCTTTCCTGGAAAGTTTCCATGGACGGAGGAGTCTGGCGGGCTACAGTCCATGGACTTGCAAAGAGTTGGACACAACTACACATGCATGCATAGGCGTTGGTAAATATCTGTTGAGTTAATTAACTTAGTAAATGCCACTCATACTAGATCTGGAAAGAAGTTTCAAAAGTGGTGAAATAAAGGCAGAGACATTTTCTGAAAACCAAGCTAACTTGGCATGTTTATCAAAAGCCTGGAGCCCAGACTTGCTGTTCTGAATGAGTCTCCTTGCTGTCAGAGGGAAAGAATCGCATCCAACAACTGGATATGAATCCACCAGTAAGTCACGGGGAACCTAAAACTATATGGAATGTTTCCAACAGCCTCAGTCCTGTTTTGCAGGAAGAAATGCTTCGTGTCTTCCCCCTCTCCCTGTACCACAGCACTGAGCTCTCCTTAGGTTTGTTCTCAACAGGAATAAATAAAACAGCATCCAGTGTTAATGAGGGGGAGGCATCATGACAAGAGATAAAAGGGGGAAAACATGTATTGGGAAGAGCTTTGAAAATTAATTAGCAAAGAAAGGTAGTTTTGTTAAATTCCAGTGCTCTAAGTAACCTACTTTTGAAGATCATGCGTGCATTTTGAAAACTTCTGTTAAATCACTTTTATTGGACTGTGCTCTGATTATTTGCTTTTCCTTTGAAATAGGATCATCTCTTTAGAGGTTTTAGCCTACTTGAAAACTTTACTACATTTCCAAGATGCATTATGATACCGCATTCTGCTTGGCTTTAGTTTACTTCAAGAAAGAACCATAGTAAAAAAGGAACAAATACCTTTTTAGTGTTTCATTTCTATACCTTGTTTCATTTGTTTTAGTATGTGCTTTCTTGTTGATCAAGATCATGCTTGCCCAAGATGAAAGTCTTTTTGTGTGTGTGTGTGTGCGGTAAAGAATTAGAGGTTTTTTGAAGCTAGCTGGAGTTATCTGGAGTTACATGTTAATAATAAATTTTAAGTATTATAACAATTAACAGTTCTCTAGAGAAAGTAAGAGAGATAGCTTTCTCTGTAATTCAAATGAATCAAGTGGGATGTTTGTAAACATGTATCTTATGGTTCTCTCCTCCTTTAAGCATTTCAATGTATTCGGGTAGTTTAGTTCCAAATCAAAGTCACATTCCTGCTTGTCTCTCCAGCCTCACCTTTCAGTGTTTCTCACCCCTCCTCCCTCTCTGTGCTCAGGCAGGACTGAAAACTTTCAACCTCAAGAATTTGCCACCCTTTCTCTCCTCTTCTATCCCACGTACCTGTTGTTCCTATCACCTCGGATGCTAGTTCCTCGTCTCACTATCTCCAGCCACCTACTTAAACATTGTCCTTTTTTTTTTTAACCACTACCTTACAGGACTCTACCAACCATGGTGCCATCACTTAGGACTGAAATGGCCTGTATACTCTATCCTCCAGGAGTACTGAATGAAATAATAAAGTGAATGAATAAATGAATACTTCATTAATTCTATTTTTTAGTGGATAGGGCTAGAAGTTTCTTCTCACCTCTTCTACTTCACAAATTTTACTCTTGCCGTCCATGTTATTGGCACCAGTAATTTCCATATAAAGTTTTAGAATGTTGCTGCTCTGTGAATATCATTTGCATATAATTATAGTCTTAAATTCAAAGGTCTTTAAATGCCTTCTTCGCTTCAGTCATGAACAACTCTTTGTGACCCTATGGACCATAGCCCGCCAGGCTCCTCTGTCCATGGCATTCTCCAGACAAGAATACTAGAGGGGGGTGCCATTTACATAGCCCAATGATTCAGTGGTAACTTATCAGATATGTAGAGACTATCTTGTCCCTACGATGCCTCTCTTTTCCTTCCGGCTAGGTTTTATTTTGAGTTACTCCATACTGGGACTCACCTAATACATTAGCAAGAACCAGAAAGAGAAAAAACTTGTATCTATCAATTTCACTCAATTTCACTACTTCTTTCCTCTGGTAAAATATGTTCTTAAGTGAATCCACTACATTGCCTTTGGAAGAGTATGGGGAATGAAGAAGGTATACAAAAAAGAGATTGTAGTTTGTGTATACCCA
>SJYQ01084880.1:549312-560753 GCA_006410935.1 Redunca redunca
ATTCAAGTGCATCAAATCTTTGGTGCTCATGTAATAAACACTATATAAGTGTCTTTCCAAATCTATAGAAACCATAGAAAAATAACATTTTTATTTAACAAATATTTAGCAAACACCCACTATGTTCTGGGCACTGGTCCCAGTCTACAAAGTGCTTGTATTCTCTTGGAGGAATTTTAGGCGAACACTCATGCACTCTGTATATGTACTAAGACGTTCAACAACTATTACCTGATTAATTCTCTCAGTCCTCAGAGGTAGGTAATGTTCTTCTCCCCCTTTACAAATGTGTAAACTGTATCACAAAGAGGTTAAATAATTTGGCCAAGTTTGGACAGCTACTAAGTGCCAGTGTTGATAATGAATATGGGCAGCTGGACTCCAGTACACAGTCTTTTAACTTTGCTATCTTGAACTGTGCATGTACTCCATTTAAAGGAATGCTCAAGAGACCAAGCCTAAATTGACTCTTGGTTGAATGAGGATATATTTGGAGGAGAGAAAGGAACTTTTATACAGAGGTTTCACTTCCCAGTAGGTATGGGTGAGGTGGGCTCTTACCCTCCTTTGGGGATTTGGCTCAGATGCTGTAATATATTCACAGTAAGTGAGGTGTCTCAAAAATTATATTTTTAAATAATGCAAGTTTAATTCAAAGTTAAATCTTGTTTAATCTCCATTGGCTGAATAATCTAATTGTTCCAAGTAGCTATGCTAACCTTCTTAAGCCTGTAATTGGTGTCACTTGGTGGTCAAGTTGATTAGCAGGCTTTTGGGGTTTGGGCTCTAGTTCATTTTCTTTACTATTGAAAGAAGAAAGTTGTTTAGGGTGTGGTATCCGTGAACAGTACCTTATATTTACACAAAACCTCTCTCTAGGTGTTGAAAGACTTTCATGCCTACTCCCTTTCAGTCTGGGGATACATGTTTAGAGGTCATAATTAAGGATTGAGACCAGGAATTATTTACTGGTGTATTATTCAAGTTCTGGGTTGCCATTTGTTCACATGGGGCATGAATTTCACGATTGTAGATAAGAAGAGATTATGTGAGGTAATTCACCCTTTTGGTTTCAAAGAAAACTCTTTCTTTTATAACTACACTGGAAATTATTTGGTGACAAGGGAGGAGTGTGGCTTTAGTAAAGTTTCTGATGTATGGTAGTTGGAGAGGAAGGTGTTTGCAAACTAAACTGAAGACTAGAATTTCTACTTGCTGTTTGCCATAAGGATTAAAGCCATTTTCAAATTTCATTTAGTAGAGATCAGACTAAGTTTAAAAATTCATAAAACAGGCATGACTTATGTGACCCTACTGCCCATAGTCTTTACTGATCCACGTTATTGCTTCCTCAAAAGTGTTGACTTGTGGACATGTAGACAAAACATCACCTAATTTCCAAATTTTTAAAGAGCTTTCAGAAATCTGGATTTCTATATAAAATCTTCTGAATTTTACATTTACCCATTTTATTTTAATCATTGAGTGGGCAGAACAAAACACATTTGCATGCTGGATACAGCCCACTGAGCAGCAGTGTATTACTTTTGCTTTAGTCTTTCTGTTCATTACAGCATCAGACTTTACTTTCACCACCAGACACATCCACAACTGGGTGCCGTTTCATTTTTGGCTCAGCCTCTTCATTCTTTCTCGAGCAATTTCTCCACGTTTCCCCAGCATTATATTGGACACCTACTGACCCAGGGGGCTCATCTTTTTGCTTTTTCATACTGTTCATGGGGTTCTCAAGGCAAGAATGTTGAAGTGGTTTACCATTTCCTTCTCCAGTGAACCATGTTTTACCAGAACTCTCCACCATGACCCTTCTGTCTTGGGTGGCCTGCCCTGCTGGGCATGACTCATTGCTTCGTTGAGTTACATAAGGTTGTGATCCATGTGATCATTTTAGTTAGTTTTCTGTGATTGTGGTTTTCATTCTGTCTGCCTTCTGATGGATGAGGATAAGAGGCTTGTGCAAGCTTCCTGATGGGAGGGATTGGCTGTGGGGAAAACTGGGACTTGCTCTGGTGGGCAGGGCCATCCTCAGTAAATCTTTAATCCAATTTTCTGCTGATGGGTGGGGCTGTGCTCCCTCCTTGTAGTTTGGCCTGAGGTGGCCCAGTCCTGGAGTCTGGAGTCTCTTTGGTAGGGCTAGTGGCAACCTCCTTCCAGAGGACTTATGCCTGGAAGGCATGCTGCTGCCAGTGCCCTTGATCAGAAGGCAGGCCACTATCTGCAAGTCTGGCTTAGTCTCTCGGGAGGTCGCTGCTCCTTTCCCCTGGGTCCTGGTGCCCACAAGGTTTGTTTGTGCCCTCCGAGAGTCTCTGTTTCCCTGGTCCTATGGAAATTCTGTAATCAAATCCCAATGACCTTCAAAGTCCGAGTCCCTGGGGATTCCCAGTCCCTTTGCCAGAATGAATTCAGGATGAATACTTTTTAGAAAGAAAATATCGTGACTGTTCTATAATCTCTTTAATTTTTCAACAAGAGGAAAATGCACTAAACTCTTCAGTGGCTCCTTAATGCCCACATTATGCATATGAGTGCATGCATGCATGCTCAGTCGTAGCCAATTGTGTATGACCCCAGGTACTGTAGCTCGCCAGGCTCCTCTGCCCCTGGAATCCTCCAGGCAAGAATACCAGAGTGGGTTGCCATTCTCTTCTCCGGGGGATCTTCCCGATCCAGGGACTGAATCCAGATCGCCTGCATTGCAGGCATGTTCCTTACTGTCCAAGCCACCAGGGAAGCCCGGTTCAATGTCCACAATCAAAATTCTTTTAATGAAATTCAAGATCTATTAATATTTCCTGCTCCGTTTTCCACTGCACCTCTGTGTGCGATGGTCTCACCAGGTGGCTCTTTCTCTCCCTGTCCCGCTGAGGAACTACCCACTATCAACACCAAGTGGAATGTTGCCTGCTGGGCGGAAATTTCTAAGTGAATGATACGGTGATTTTACCGTTTACCAGAATGATGTGCAAGAGGAAAAACCTGAATAGAAACTATCTTTATAATTAATGCCTACTGACATGATTTGATTCACTTTCAATATTTTAAAAATCAATTCAAAAAATATGTATGCCAGTCACTCTGCTAGGCACTGGAATCATGAGGATTGAAACCATCTGTCCTTGTCTTCAAGTTGCTCACACCTAGAACTGAAATGCCATCAAGCAGTTGGAATGCAGCATTAAAAATGTTTTATTGGATTTTGTTAGAAGGTGCCAAAGGGAAACAGAAAAAGAAAGGGCTGTAGGAGTACTCTCCAGAGGAGATATAGGAGATGAAATGGAAGGATGAGAAGAAACTTTACATGGGGCAGGAGAAAGGAAGCCATTGAAGGCAGAAGAAAAAGCCATTTCAAACAGAGGGATCAATATGCTTATATAAGAAAGCCTGGTAAATTCAGAGAATAGCATGTTGCTTCCTACAATTATCACAGTGTTTAGGTGACAACCAACATTGGGTTATCACTCTTACCCTGTGCTTTAGTTTATATGGAACTTGGCCATGAAATCATTTTTCAAGGCTTCTTAGGATAAGCTATGAGCCTCTTAGTGGAAACCCTTACTGACTCAATAGATAAATACTGCTTTTCAAATCCCTGGACTACAACCAAATTAAGGAATCATCTCCACATACCCAAAGTCTTGTGTTAAAGTAAAAAGATATCTTTGTTTACAAGTTCTATCTTGCCCAGTTTCTTGGCTCAAACCATGAAGATTTCCATACCACCCTCCCTGCATTCTGTTGGATCAAAGTCAGCATTTTCTTCAGAAATTTTAAATAATCTGAATGAAATTTCATTGCATATACTTTGCAGAATTGAGATCCTTGTTTGACATTTGCTTGTCTTGCAATATTTGAACTTCAGTTCAGTTCAGTTCAGTTGCTCAGTCGTGTCCGACTTTGCGACCCCATGAATCATAGCACGCCAGGCCTCCCTGTCCATCACCAACTCCTGGAGTTCACTCAGACTCACCTCCATCGAGTCAGTGACGTCATCCAGCCATCTCATCCTCTGTTGTCCCTTTCTCCTCCTGTCCCCAATCCCTCTGATCATCAGAGTATTTTCTAGTGAGTCAACTCTTTGCATGAGGTGGCCAAAGTACTGGAGTTCCAGCTTCAGCATCATTCCTTCCAAAGAAATCCCAGGGCTGATCTCCTTCAGAATGGACTGGTTGGGTCTCCTTGCAGTCCAAGGAACTCTCAAGAGTCTTCTCCAACACCACAGTTCAAAAGCATCATTCTTCAATGCTCAGCTTTCTTCACAGTCCAACTCTCACATCCATACATGACCACTGGAAAAACCATGGCCTTGACTAGACTGACCATTGTTGGCAAAGTAATGTCTCTGCTTTTGAATATGGTATCTAGGTTGGTCATAACTTTTCTTCCAAGGAGTAAGCATCTTTCAATTCATGGCTGCAGTCACCATCTGCAGTGATTTTGGAGCCCCCCAAAATAAAGTCTGACACTGTTTCCACTGTTTCCCCATCTATTTCCCATGAAGTGATGGGACCAGATGCCACGATCTTTGTTTTCTGAATGTTGAGCTTTAAGTCAACTTTTTCACTACCCTCTTTCACTTTCATCAAGAGGCTTTTTAGTTCCTCTTCACTTCTTGCCATAAGGGTGGTGTCATCTGCATATCTGAGGTTATTGATATTTCTCCCGGCAATCTTAATTCCAGCTTGTGCTTCTTCCAGCCCAGCATTTCTCATGATGTACTCTGCATAGAAGCTAAATAAGCAGAGTGACAATATACAGCCTTGACGTACTCCTTTTCCTATTTGGAACCAGTCTGTTTTTTCATGTCCAGTTCTAACTGTTGCTTCCTGACCTGCATATTGGTTTCTCAAGAGGCAGGTCAAGTGGTCTGGTATTCCCACCTCTTTCAGAATTTTCCACAGTTTATTGTGATCCACACAGTCAAAGGCTTTGGCATAGTCAATAAAGCAGAAATAGATGTTTTTCTGGAACTCGCTTGCTTTTTCCATGATCCAGTGGATGTTGGCACTTTGATCTCTGGTTCCTCCACCTTTTCTAAAACCAGCTTGAACATCTGGAAGTTCACGGTTAACATATTGCTAAAGCCTGGCTTGGAGAATTTTGAGCATTACTTTTACCAGCGTGTGAGATGAGTGCAATTGTGCGGTAGTTTGAGCATTCTTTGGCATTGCCTTTCTTTGGGATTGGAATGAAAACTGACCTTTTCCAGTCCTGTGGCCACTGCTGAGTTTTCCAAATGTGCTGGCATATTGAGTGCAGCACTTTCACAGCATCATCTTTCAGGATTTGAAATAGCTCCACTGGAATTCCAAATCGCTAAATTAATAATGATCCCTGGTTACTTCATCTCTAAGAACCTTATTGTTTTATATGGTTTGAATTAGGTATGTGGAGCCGGACAATAACAGCCCCTGTGAATGAATATGTCACCTTGTAGAACATAGGCATCCTCCCTCAGGTTCTGCTTAAATAATAGAACGTCTGAGAATATTGCTAGAAAGTAAAAAACTTTTAAATTATAAGATTGTGGGATTATATTTACTCAAATTAAACAAAAAACTAAATCTAAGACTGGCTTTTAGTAACCAAGATGAGAAGCAGCAAGAGCTTTGAAATTGCTTAGTCCTTAAAAGGTGTGGTTTTACCAATAAGGCAAATTTCCTTGGGGCACGTTGAGTCAGCATATAAAAAGGCAGTGAGCCCGGCTGTTGTCATTCACAATTTTGTCCCCATTAAACTCCCTTTTGAAATTAGGTCAAGCAGGAGCAGAGGCAGTGTGAGGTACAAAAAGTCCTTAAATGACAGCTGGGATAATAGTTGATAACTTGCTACTGCTTCTATCTTTTCTTCTTTTCACCTTCCTTCTTTTCATAATTTTTTCTGCACTGATACACCTTAGGCTTGCCAGTAGAGCCAGAGGCTTTCATTCGCTCTAATGGTCAAATTGAATGAACTCTCTCCTGCTCCGCAATATTATAAACCATTGAAGTCAGGGACCATGTTACTGTGCCTGCCTGTTTTCAGTATCTAGGACAAGGCCTGCTTTACACTTAACTCCACAAATGCATGTTAAACATGACTGAGATAGGCTGTATACCTTAAATGTATACAATGTTATATGTCAATTAGACCTCAGTAGAATTGGAAAAAATGTGAATAAAAATGCTCTTATTATACAAGTAGCAAATATTTGAAATATTGAAATACTGGCTGGTTCCTACGTGTGCTTTTTTTAAAAAAGTAATTATAGTTGGAAATTTAGATGTTTAACTTAGACAATATCAAAATGTATATATAAATATATATTTAGACATAAGTATATTCTCTGGTGACTCAGATGGTAAAAAATCTGCCTGCAGTGAGGAAGACCCAGCCAGGTTTGATCCCTGGGTTGGGAAGATCCCCTGGAGAAGCAAATGGAAACACACTCCAGTATTCTTGGCTGGAGAATTCCATGGAGAGAGGAGCCCAGGCTACAGTCCATGGGGTCACAAAGAGTCGGACACGACTGAGCAACTCAGCAGAGCACAGCATATCTTAAATGTTCCACAGCTGATTTCAGGTTTCTCGTAGAATTGTTTGTAGTAGAGACAATCGGCTAGATAAAAGAAATGTAGTCTTTTCCAGGATACCACCATCCCTTTTTGTGGAAAGGTATAAATACTCTGTATTTCATCCTTTCTTCCATCTCTTCCTTTTCAAGGTAGCCTTAGGATAAAGAAGGAAGTTAGGTTTTAAGTGCTTTCTTGGAGGAGAGACGGGACTTCACACTGGTGAGCAGACACTTGTGCTGAGCTTTCAGGTATTCCAGGCTCTAATGTTGAAGTCTATGGCAGTGAAATCTTGGCAAAGCTCCCAGGTTGTTTGGGCATCTCCTCTGCTGCCTCAGCCCTACCTTGGCTTTCTCTGGCCCGTGGACCTCTCTATGGCTTGGATGAAATTCTCATTCAGTGCCTTCATTTCAGGCATCTCATCATCCAGCCACCATTTTTATTCTTAGACTATCCATCTTTCCTGTGAGAAATCTCCTTCCAGCCTGAACAAGGAAGCTGGATCGAAACTTTTTCCTATGTGCCCCCTTTTTAAAAAAATTAATCATTACTTTGCTCTTCATAGTTGAGAATTGAATCTTGGGAGTGCACATGAAGTAGTTTGGAATTTAGTGTCTGACCTCTTGTCTCACAACCTGTTGCCTTTCCCTCCTCTTCCTCTAAAGCATAAAAGCTTTCTTTTCATTTTCATTATTGTGTGTCAGGGACATCCCCCAATGTCATATCCTCTGCCTTATAGAGGTGGCATCAAGGGAACATGATTTATAGAAAGGAATAAAAGTACATTGACTCAATATTTTCCAAGTATTATCTTCATTTTACCCAAGAGAAAGCTAAAGCTCAAGGAGGTTATAGTAACTTGATTGCAAAGTAGCAGAGCCTAGATTCAAAGCCCAGCTATAAAGCTTAATGGTGGCCTGATGCAATTTGAAGTTTTCGAGTGTTTTAATTCAAAGTTAGCAGCTTCTTATTTCTCTTGGCAAGTTTTATCACCAGACCTTGCTTCTTATCAAATTAAAAACACAATTTGATAGCACTTCTCCAACCTCATATAATGTTCATCACATGAGACCAGAAGCAATTGCCCTAATTAATTAATTTGACAAAACAGTTTATGTGTGAAAATGAATTAATGATCAGGTGAAATTAAAATCTAAATTAGGGTAGCACATCTTTCACTTCTCACTCATGGTGTGAAGACTGCCTTCAGTTGAGTATTATCCCTGATATAAGAAATAACTGCATAACTATAATTAGCAAAATTCCTTTCATTTGATTCTAAAGAAAAGCAAAGAAACACTTCTGCACTTAAAACCGCTGATCCAGGAGAATAGTCAACTAGGATCCATATTGTTTAAAAAGCAATGACTTTAAGTTTTCAAAATATAAATATAAGATATAAAATTCCTTTTTAAAAGCAAACTTTAGAATATGATTTTTCAATACATACTGTAGGTACAGATATCCAACAGTTAGATTTTCCTTCCATCCGTTGCTCCAGCCTGGTGTTAACAATAAGGAACTCAAAGAAGAATGTTTCTGGGTCTCACCACTATGTCAAGGACATGACAATTTTCTCTTTAAATTAATTCTACATATCCAATTGCACATGTCCTCCACCAACCAGTCATCTGGATGGCTCCATTGCACTGTTATTTTCTTGGTGATAGTCCCAGTCAAGGCTACCCATGTCTGCCAAGCACTGCTCTCCCTGATGGTCCTGGTAAAGATTTCCCTCTGCTGGCAGTGCCCATGGACTGGTGAGCCAAGACCCACCAATGCCTGATGTTTCAAAGATTTATGCTTGCTCTCAGGAAGCCTTGCCATGTCTCATGAAGCTTGCCATTTGTCAGACAGTCTACTCAGCTGTCATCAGTGACGCTGACACTGTGATCTCAAGACACTATCGAGCTTTCATTAAAGCCAACCTATTAAGCTACCACATTCTTAATACAATTTTTTAAGGTAAAGCTTATGAGAGCTTAGCCTTAAGCTAAGGATGGGTTGAAAATAGACAACATATTATGCAAAGAACTACCTCTTTCCTACTATACTCACCTCATTGCGTCCTAGCCAAATGTACCTCCTTTCTTTCTTTTCTGGGTTGAGTATTTTCCTAGGAACTTTTTCATTCCTTTATGCAAAAAATAGCTGGAGTGAGAACATCTCAGCTTTTAATGAAGATTCTGCAGTCTTTCTTCCTGACCTTCTACTTATGTTTACAACTGCCTACTGGATATTTCTATTAGATATCCCGTCTTTTTCTTGAATTCAAACACTCTGAATTGAATTCATCATTTCCCCTGAACTCCTATCTGGGTTTCCAGGCTCAATAACTAGGACTACCTTTCATGCAGTTACCTGTATCAGAAACCTGGGCATTGGGACTTCCCTGGTGTTCTAGTGATTAAGAATCCACCTTGCAATGCAGGCAGATTCTCAACAGTCCCTGTTGAAACTGCCATCCTCTCTCTCATCTTCAGGCCTTTCCAAATACTGCTCCCTGCATGAAATGACATTATTAAATAGTTGTTGAATGAAAGATGTAATGAGTAATATTTTCCCAGGGCAGAGTACATTAAAGACCCATCAACAGGCAGATTCCTTCAATCTACTTATCTTTATCTGAACAATTTTACTACATTTTAAAATGTTTGCCATTTTACAAACTAAAAGTGAAAGTGTTAGTCGCTCAGTTGTGTCTGACTCTCTGAGATTCCATGGACTGTATAGCCTTCCAGGATCCTCTGTCCAGAACTCTCTAGGCAAGAATACTGGAGTGGGTTGACATTTCTTTCTCTAGGGGATCTTCCCAACTCAGGGATTGAACCCGTGTCTCCTGTATTGCAGGCAGATTCTTTACCTTTATAGGGAAGCTCTACAAACTGAAAGTGGTACTTAATTGGCATTTCAGTAGCCACCTTGCAGATTTGTTTTGAGGTTCTAGCAGGACTGTTCAACAAATTCTATTGCACGGGTTCCAGTATGGTCCTCCTCTGTCTGAGAGTATCACCCTCTCTGATTTGGGTGACATCATGAAGATATAGCTGCCTACGGCAGGATGACAACTGTAGTACAGTGAGGGAATCACTGGACATCTTCCAGCTGGCCAAATCCCTCAGATCAAGCCTGGCATCAATGGAGTGACAGATGTCACTGTCAGATTGCTCTAACATCCTTCATATGACCTACCGCTAGATGCTCCAGTTTTGTTTCAAAAAGCTTGAGTGAGCTTTGCAAGTTTGGATAGTGAAAAAAGAGAAAATAATTTTATGGCTTGGTAAGGCCAATGGCATGCAATCCATTTAGAATCAGAGCTAGCAACCTCATCATTCATGAGAGCATCTGGCTGCCATCTATAGGATGCTGGGCATGTGCCAACTTTGATAATTACATTCACTTTACCCACCTTTCCTCATTGCTTCAGTTGGATGACACACATTCAGTTCTGTTCAGAAGGCACTGCGCATGATTGCTAGTATATCCTACAAGGCAACTATCTCACTTTAGAAGCTGTAGCACTTTATGGGAAAATGAAGTGAAATATTCCACAATAAGTTCAGAAATGTGGCTTAAAATGGCAAATTATGAGATAATAAAATTTTAATTGCATTACTCAGGGAAATTTAAATATGTTAGCTGGCATTGACTCTCCAGTTTATTAAAGAAGAAAATATTTGTTTTTACCTGATTTGACATTTCAATTTGGTTTTATTGTAATTAGATAATAAGATCACTGTAATACTAGACACAATAAGCACACACACATTGAAGAGGTTTTGTTTAGTGTAAGTTGGACCTTCTTTTTTTCTAATTTAAATTTTATTTTTGTGGCTGCTCTGCAGAACATTCGGGATCTTAGTTCCCTGACCAGGGATCAAACCCGTACCCCCTACATTGGAAACATGGAGTCTTAACCACTGGACCACCAGGGAAGTCCTGAGTTGGATTTCATAAAGTTTAAAATGTGAGTTAAACAGCAGACAAGTATTAATTTACTAGTGTATAGCAGTAACTGTGAAATAGCAGAAGCCCTTTTTATCTTCATTTTCCTAAGTTTTCTGTATTTACAAGTCTTGCATAGTTTTGTTAAGTCTGGCACTTTATTTGACATATTTCTGTGTCCATAGTTCAGATATTTTAAAAATATATATATTTCTGTGCTATCCTGAAAATTTTTGAAAGTGAAAAAATATTTTGTAGTCATCTGCTATTTCAAAAGAATCTACTATTCAAGGAAGGGGGAACTTAAGAAAGTATGTTGAAAATTAATAATAGCCAACACATGCCTCTTGAGAAACCTATATGCAGGTCAGGAAGCAATAGTTAGAACTAGGCAAGGAACAACAGACTGGTTCCAAATAGGAAAAGGAGTACGTCAAGGCTGTATATTGTCACCCTGCTTATTTAACTTCCATGCAGAGTACATCATGAGAAACGCTGGGCTGGAAGAAGCACAAGCTGGAATCAAGATTGCTGGGAGAAATATCAATAACCTCAGATATGCAGATGACACCACCCTTATGGCAGAAAGTGAAGAGGAACTAAAAAGCCTCTTGAAAGTGAAAGAGGAGAGTGAAAAAGTTGGCTTAAGGCTCAAGAAAACGAAAATCATGGCATCTGGTCCCATCACTTCATGGGAAGTAAGTAGATGGAGAAACAGTGGAAACAGTGTCAGACTTTATTTTGGGGGGCTCCAAAATCACTGCAGATGGTGACTGCAGCCATGAAATTAAAAGACGCTTGCTCCTTGGAAAGAACGTTATGACCAACCTAGATAGCGTATTGAAAAGCAGAGACATTACTTTGCCAACAAAGGTCCATCTAGTCAAGGCTATGGTTTTTCCAGTGGTCATGTATGGATGTGAGAGT
>SJYQ01084880.1:560878-586751 GCA_006410935.1 Redunca redunca
AGGAGGAGAAGGGGACGACAGAGGATGAGATGGCTGGATGGCATCACTGACTCAATGGACGTGAGTCTGAGTGAACTCCGGGAGTTGGTGATGGACAGGGAGGCCTGGCGTGCTGCGATTCATGGGGTCACAAAGAGTCGGACACGACTGAGCAACTGAACTGAACTGAACACTCACATACACTTCACCACATGCAGGGAAATATCCTATGTGATTTGTGTATA
This sequence comes from Redunca redunca, assembly GCA_006410935.1. NCBI lineage: Eukaryota > Metazoa > Chordata > Mammalia > Artiodactyla > Bovidae > Redunca > Redunca redunca. The sequence goes on from SJYQ01084880.1 coordinate 561,103, forward strand.
TTCACCAATTCAGTCCTCATATGAACTCAGTTAGGTGGGTACTTATAATATTTCTATTTTATAAATGGAGGAATTGAAGCACAAGTAAATAAGTTTTCCAAATTTGCAGATCTAGTGAATGGGAGAGCCAGGATTCAAACCCAGAGAGTCTGGCTCTTGAATTCATACTTTTAACCACTATGCTTGACTGCCTGCTGCTGAAAACATCACAAGAGGCAGCTCAGTTGAACACTCATTTGAAGCCTAACATTGGAAGAGACCCCAATGCCAGGAAAGATTGAAGGCGGGAGGAGAAGGGGACAACAGAGGATGAGATAGTTGGATGGTATCACCGACTCAATGGACATGAGTATGAGAAAGCTCCGGGGATTGGTGATGGACAGAGTAGCCTGCATGCTGCAGTTCATGGGGTCTCAAAGAGTCAGACACGACTGAGTGACTGAACTAGACTGAACTGATAAGCAAAGTAATGTGCTAAATGCTAGGAAAAATGGATCAAGTCTGATGCCACTCTTTAAGGACTGTATAGGCTACTGGAAACACAAGAAATGTACATGATGTCCTCTAATGAAAGTTATACTGTGATAAATATCAAAAGGGGAGTAAAATTAACATGCAAAGGGAGCACCAAGAGCAAATTTAGATGGCATGTGGAGGATTGGCCATCAGGCAAGTTGCAGCAGGCAATAGACTTTGGGGCTAAGTTTATTGGAATGAGATTCCAGACACGCAATATGAAGTAATCAAAGTCATTAAAGCACAAGAGGGATTTGAAGGGTTGGAAATGAAAGTAGAGAAATATGATGGTGCTAGATTATCAAAAAATGACAAGTGTGTATTTTACACAGAAAACACATATGTGTATACCCAGCATAGCCTCTCATTGTGTGTATTATATATCCACATAGTCTTCACTGAAGATAAATATTTGTGTCCGTGTTATTTAGAAGGATGTTGTGCTTAACATAGGTAGGTTTTCATTCACAATAGCATATTAAAAAGGTTGAAATCCTTGATCAAATGTGCAATATCTCTGTGACTTCAGTTTCCTGAACTAGAATATGGAAATAATAATACCTATCTCTTTAGGATCCCTGCAAGGTTTAATAAAATAATTCATATAAATGTGGCATCCCTTATAGGGATCCTAAAGAGACACATACTATTATACCATGTTCTAAATCAGGACATTGAAGTCACAAAGCTGCAGTATGCCTGTAATCCACGCAGTGCAAAGAGTGAATTGTGCTTGCTTCCCTAGATGCCAAGAACACTCCTGACAGACAGCCTTCAACTGTCTGTCCCTTCAGGGTCGCCTCAACTATAGAGAGCCCTATTGCCTAAGGTCCTACCCCTTCCCAGTGTAGCTCCTCTCCAATGACTGCTTGATACAAGTATACAAAAATCTTTGCATCTTGGCCTAACCAGGTATATCCTTTAGCTCCAAAGATAAGCTGAGGTATACTTTGGGTTACATCATAGCTTGACTTCTGCCTTTGCCAATCCAGGATACTTGGGGGGGAGGGTGTGGTGTGGTAAATTAGGAAATTGGGATTGACATGTATACACTGTTGATACTATGTATTAATATAAAATAGATAACTAATGAGAATTTACTGTATAGCTCAGGAAACCCTACTAAGTGCTCTGCGGTGACCTAAATGGGAAGGAAATCCAAGAAAAGAGAAGATGTTATGTATATGTATACAGCTGATCCACTTTGCTGTACAGTAGGAACGACATTGCAAAGCAACTATACTCCAACAAAAATTAATTTTTTAAAATTCTGTGCATTAAACTCTATCTTAGAGGAAACCTAACTTGAGACCTCACTTGGTAGCGGTGTGTGTGGTGGCAATGGTGGAAGTCGTGGTGACCGCCCAGTGCTTGCAGGGTTGTATTTCTTGTGCAGAAACTGCATAGGTGTGCAGCAGCCTCTGCCACAGTTTCATATGATAGTCTGTGGACCAGCACTATTGGTGGCAAGTTTGTCATTAAGCCAATTTCCTGGCATAGTCTTAGCATCTTAAGCCTAGATGCTTCACAATGTCTTTTTCTCTAGCTCTTTCAACAATTCTACGGGCTACTCAATATCCTTTCAATAAACTGCTGTTTAATCAGCCTAAATTAACTTCTTTTATATAGTCAGTTCAGTCACTCAGTGGTGTCTGACTCTTTGCAACCCTGTGGACTGCAGCATGCCAAGCTTCCCTCTCCATCACCCATTCTTACTGGAGCTTGCTCAAACTCATGTTCATCAAGTTGGTGATATCATCCAACCATCTCATCTTCTGTCTTCCCCTTCTCCTCCTGCTTTCAATCTTTTCCCAGCATCACGGTCTTTTCCAATGAGTCAGTTCTTCCCATCAGGTGGCCAAAGTATTGGCGTTTCAGCTTCAGCATCAGTCTTTCCAATGAATATTCAGGACTGATTTCCTTTAGGATTGACTGGTTTGGTCTCCTTGCAGTCCAAGGGACTCTCAAGAGTCTTCTCCAACACCACAGTTTAAAAGCATCAATTCTTTGGCACTCAGTCTTCTTTATGGTCCAACTCACATCCATTATGACTACTGGAAAAAGCATAGCTTTGAATATATGGAACTTTGTCAGCAAAGTATTGTCTCTGTTTTTTAATATGCTGCCTAGGTTTATCATAGCTTTTCTTCCAAGGAGCAAGTGTCTTTTCATTTCATTGCTGCAGTCACCATCTGCAGTGATTTTGGAGCCCAAGAGAATAAAGTCTTTCACTGTTTCCATTGTTTCCCCATCTATTTGCCATGAAGTGATGGGATTGGATGCCATGATCTTAGTTTTCTGAATGTTGAATTTTAAGCCCACTTTTTCACTCTCCTCTCTCACTTTCATCAAGAGGCTCTTTAGTTCCGCTTTGCTTTCTGCCGTAAGAGTGGTGTCATCTGCATATTTGAAGCTATTGATATTTCTCCCGGCAATCTTGATTCCAGCTTGTACTTCTTCCAGCCCAGTGTTTCTCATGATGTACTCTGCATAGAAGTTAAATAAGCAGGGTGACAACATACAGCCTTGACGTACTCCTTTTCCTATTTGGAAACAGTCTGTTGTTTCATGTCCAGTTCTAACTGTTGCTTCCTGACCTACATACAGGTTTCTCAAGAGGCAGGTCAGGTGGTCTGGTATTCCCATCTCTTGAAGAATTTTCCACAATTTTTTGTGATCCACATAGTCAAAGGTTTGGGGATAGTCAATAAAGCAGAAGTAGATGTTTTTCTGGAACTCTCTTGCTTTTTTGAGGATCCAAAGGATGTTGGCAATTTAATCTCTGGTTCCTCTACCTTTTGTAAATCCAGGTTCAACATATGGAAGTTCTTGGTTCATGTACAGTTGAAGCCTGGCTTGGAGAATTTTGAGCATTACTTTACTAGTGTGTGAAATGAGTGCAATTGTGTGGTAGTTTGAACATTCTTTGCCATTGTCCTTTTTTGGGATTGGAATGAAAACTGACCTTTTCCAATCCTGTGGCCACTGCTGAGTTTTCCAAATTTACCAACACCTAATTGATATATTCCCCAGGATAGAGCAATGATATGAGTATTATGGATGCAAATTAAGTAAGCTCCATGGAGGAGGTATTTTGGGCTACATTAGCAATAGTGAAGGGGAGCAGCATGTTGGAGAAACATGTTGGGAAACAAAGATAAGCAAGTTCAGTCATGCATATGGAAAGCGGGTTGATATAACAGAAAGGAAAGGGAAAGACAAAATAAGAATGATGAGACAAAGATTCCAACCTAATAGAATTTTATTTATATTTTGAAAAAGATGAAATAAAAATCAAATCTCTGTATACACAAGAAGTTTTAATTTCATTAAATGGACATGATTTTTTAAAAATACACATTTCAGGTCACAAACATCTAGTTCTATTCCATGCCTATCATGGAAATAGTAGTGGATTCGAAGATCTACAGTTTTCTAATGATAAAAGCTGGCCATGAAAGCTAGATGTGAATAGATTACGTCTTTGTTTTTATTCATCAACATGCCATAATAGTGAAAATAAGTCTCTCATATGCAACAGAGTTTTGAATTTAGATACACATTGGCTAACAGTTATGGCTTTAATTTCATTAAAATATGACCAAAGTACAAAGACAACAAGCCTGGCAAACTTAAAAGGAAACCATATGTTTAAACCACATTATGTTATTTTTGTGTATTTTGTTTTTCACTATGTATTATATTTAAATGGCCCCCACAGACATAGCCATTTTGGGAAGGGGGATTTTTCTATTTGTTGACTTGAAATGTTTTTTTTTCCTGATTTGTAGACCAGTATTTGATGACATTCAGTAGCAATAAAATAGCAGTGTTTAGAAAAACCTATATGAGATGATTTCCTAGGAAATGGCTGTGTAGTTGGATGAGTCTGGTACTTTGCCCTGAATGTCAACAGTATTCAGGTTGCGTCAGAGATACCGGGAGAAAATGTGTTGCCGATACCTCAGGATGACTTGGCTTCCATTTCTCTGCAACTCTGACCTGGAGACCGGTAACAAAGGTGCCCCACCTGTTTTCTTCTACGTAAATGAAATAGAGAAACAGAAGTCAATTTCTAAAAGAGACAAGGATTGGAACCTGCAGAGTGTCGTATAACAAATTCAGAAGTGTTCTACCCAGAGAAGAGCCAATGGCTAGTATCGACTACAGAGCACAAAAGCAACATATTTCTCTTGGCAGTGCCCAGAAACAGCCAGGTCCCCAAGGAGTCTTTCTGGCCCTGGGTCCCTTAAGATGGAAAGACCCAAACTCTTCAGAAGAAAGTAATACAGAAAGGAAATGAAAATTAGATTTACATTTGTGCCCTTTATGCAGATATAGCATAAACCATAAAAGAGAAAGGAACTATTATTATCAAAAGCCATATTGTGAAACTGGAAGTGGACTCTTTTTTGCTCATTTTGTATTGCTTTCCATGTTCTGAAAAATCATACAACTCGGAAAAAGACTGTCAAGTTCCAATGCTCTAATTCTGTTACTATTTGGGATAGATAAGTGAGATAAAGACTTACAAGAGAAATGTAGCTACATAAATTAGTGAAGTTAGGAGACAAACTGCAAAACATTCTTAAGAGTATCTTTTAATGAAATGTAGACACCTACCAGAAGATTGTGATGGGAAGCTGGGGAGAGAAAAATAAGGGTACTGTAATTCTACTGTCCTGCAGCTAAGAATCTCTTGCAAATATCTGTGCAGCTAGTCTAAAAAACATAATGATTTGCAAGGAACTGGTGCAACTCATTTAAAGGCAAGTATGAAAAGTAATTGGGACTTCCCAAGTGATGCTAGTGATAAAGAACTCTCCTGCCAATGCAGGGGACATAAGAGACACAGGTTCAATCCCTGGGTCAGGAAAATCCCCTGGAGAGCATGGCATCCCACTCCAGTATTCTTGCCTAGAGAATCCCATGGACACAGGAGCCTGGCAGGGCATGGTCCACAGGGTCGCAAAGAGTCAGACATAACTGAAGCAACTTAGCTTGCACGCACATGAAAAGTATTTAGCAGAGTATCCATACAAAGACACTAAAAAGAAAAGAGAGGGCAATATCAGCAAATTTAAAAACAGTTGGATACTCCAGAAAAAAAATGTTGACACTAAGCAAATGAAAAGTCTGAACCAAAATCTTGCCCTGAATTAAAACAAGGAAACAAGGACAAAATTCACTGAAGCAATTGCTTCTATGATAGAATACCACAAAACAAAAATGCAAAACTCTGGGGAAAGATGGCAAAAGAGCAGAAAGAGATGAAATGTGCTAAAAAGGAAAATATAAAATTAGCAAAATTATACATATATATTATTTTCAGATTCTTTTCCATTATAGATTATTATAAGATATTGACTATAATTCCTTGTGATATACACAGGTCTTTGTTGTTTATCTATTTTATATATAGTTTAGTTCAGTTCAGTTCAGTTGCTTAGTCGTGTCCAACTCTTTGTGACCTCATGAATTGCAGCACGCCAGGCCTCCCTGTCCATCACCAACTCCCGGAGTTCACTCAGACTCACATCCATTGAGTTCGTGATGCCATCCAGCCATCTCATCCTCCGTCTCCCCTTTTCCTCCTGCCCTCAATCCCTCCCAGCATCAAAGTCTTTTCCAGTGAGTCAACTCTTCGCATGAGGTGGCCAAAGTGTTGGAGTTTCAGCTTTAGCATCATTCCTTCCAAAGAACACCCAGGACTGATCTCCTTGAGAATGGACTGGTTGTATCTCCTTGCAGTCCAAGGGACTCTCAAGAGTCTTCTCCAACACTGCAGTTCAAAAGTATCAATTCTTCGGTACTCAGCTCTCTTCACAGTCCAACTCTCACATCCATACATGACCACTGGAGAAACCATATAATCCTGAGATTACCATACTAAGTGAAGTAAGTCAGACAGAGAAAGACCAATGTCATGTGATATCACTTGTATGTGGAATCTAAAAAGATGATACAAATGATTTTAGTATAAAACAGGAATAAATTCACAGTCATAGAAAATAAACTTAAGGTTACTAATGGGAAAAGTAAGGCAGGGAGAGATAAATTAGAAGTTTGGGATTAACAGGTTGCAAAGAGTCAGACATGACTTAGTGACTAAACAACATATATATGTGTATATATACACCACATTTTCTTTTTCCATTCATCTGTTAATGGACATTTAGGTTTCTTCCATGTCCTATGAACACCAGAGTGCATGTATCTTTTCAAATTAGAGCTTTTGGCATTTCTGGATATATGCTCGGGAGTGGGATTACTGGATCATATGGTAACTCATTTTTTTTTTTTAATTTTTTAAGGAACCTACAGATTGTTCTCCATAGTGGTTGTACCTATTTACATTCCCACCAACAGTATAGGAGGCTTCCCTTTTTCTCCACACCCTTTCCAGTATTTATTATTTAAACAATCTAATCTTTATCTTAGAGAAGGCAATGGCACCCCACTCCAGTGTTCTTGCCTGGAGAATTCCAGGGACGCGGGAGCCTGGTGGCCTGCCGTCTATGGGGTCGCACAGGGTCGGACACAACTGAAGTGACTTAGCAGCAATCTTTATCTACACAGAACCAGTTAAGTAAATTATATTGTATCCATAAGGACTTGTGTATTGACATGATAAGTTCTTCAAGAAGCACTTAATGGAGACCAAACACCAGTCCAAAACATTATAGTACACTATCATCATGTAGAAATGTGTATGTTTTCCTTATATTTAAAAAGTGTGAAGAAGAGACTAGTAAGAAGTAAAGTTACTTATAGGAAAGAAGAAACTAGTAGGAAGTAAGAAGTTTACTTATAGAAAAAGATGGGAACAGTGCAGATGGTGGACAGGGAAGAGTAGATGACTTTTTACCACTTACTTTTTTATTTTTCTTTGATATTTGTTCCATGTTTATTAAACAGTGGAAGTGTATTAAATAAACAGTTTTAAAACTGAGATAAATATTTGCAGTCTGCCTCAATATTGCAAAACTGGATTTTTAATACAGAATCTAGTTTTGTTATACGTTTATAAACTGCAGTGGCACAGCAAGCATGCCCTTACAGCTTCGTGTTCATTCCTTGGCCCTCTGCAATTCAGGTTCCACTGAAATTGCTCTTTCAAAACTCACTAACAGCCTGGCCTCCTAATTGCCAACTCCAATAATCCCCTTCTCATTTGAATTTCCTGCAGTGGTCTATGCCGCTGTCCGCCCCCTTCATTACTGAAACACAGTTTCTTTGTTTGCATGTCACCAACCACTAAAGTCCTGGCTTTCTGCATCCCATGAATGCCCAGGCTCTCCTTCACAGGATTCTTTCCCCCATCGGTCTTGGGAACAGTGGGATAAGAAAGCTTTGTTAGTTATCTTTCCTGATTGAATGCCCTACCACTCCTGACAATGGTGAGAGCCTATAATGCCAATTGTGTCAAGATTTTAATAATGATTGGAAAAAAGACCCTCATTGGAAAAGACCTTGATGCTGGGAAAGATTGAAGGCAGGAGGAGAAGGAGATGACAGAGGATGAGATGGTTGGATGGCATCACTGACTTGATGGGTATGAGTTTGAGCAAACTCCGGGAGTTGGTGATGGACAGGGAAGCCTGACATGCTGCAGTGCATGGGTCGCAGAATCGGACACGACTGAGCGACTGAACTGAACTGAACTTTAATAATCAAAGGACCTTTCCCCCAAACTAAAGATCATTGATTGAAGAGACAGAAATTGGTAGTTCTATTATTTCATTTCCTTATAGTTACTGCTCTCTTTTTTCAAAATGGCACCTATAGTACTTGAAAAGGGTAGAACTGGTGCTGGGATATGAGATGTGGCAGGGACTTAGCCTCTGGACCAGACTACCTGTCTTCAGATTCCAGCTTCATTCCTCACTAGTACATGACCTGGAGTGAGTTACTCCAACTGTGTGCGTCTCATTTGCTCCTCCCTCAAAGGGAGCGGTCATAAAAGCATCTAATTAATTGGGCCCTTGGAGAGGCTTTATGAAGTAACAGATATGAAATCCCTTTGAACTGTTGCTGGCATCCAAGTTCTTGCAACTATTGCTGACAATGTTCCAAGCAGAAGATTCTAGAACAGTGAATCCAGAGTCAGAAATCTGAATCCCAGTCACATTTCTGCTACTAATTGGATTTACGTTCTGAATAACCTTTTATTTACTGCCTGTAAAATGGGAGGTGGGAATATGGTCTCTGAAATTCCTTGTGGTCCTGACAACACCCAACTGCTTTAAGAAACAATGTATTAAGCATGTTTACTTCAAAGTCTGATAGCTGAAGCACTGCTTGGTGTATAAACTGGAAGCTATTTTAAGGTCAGAATTAATAGCGTCACAGAATGAGCAACAAACTAGCTTATTCTATGAATTTGTGGTGTTTTACTTACTTTTGTCCACTTCTGTTAGGAAGGGAAAGAATCCTATTCTTCAGAGATAAAACGGCTCTTGTATGTATGTAATAAATACAGTCTGATAGAAATATCTAATATTGGAGAATAAAATAAATGTTGTGTAGCTTAGAAATAGGCTGTTCAATAGAAGAACACCTGTGTTAGAAATAAGGTATTTATTTTGACATCACAAATGTAACTTGACAGGTTTTATCTCAACATTACTTTTGAAAACAAGTTATCCCTTAAATTCTACATTCTTCAGGTTTCTTGGTTAAAACTTTAAGCCTCTATATTTAACAATTTATTATCATTTACTCTTTATATCCAGTACAGCCCTGAGCCCTGGCTTCTCTTTTGCTTCACACTCCATTGCCAGTGGGTCCAAATCCTTTTCACATCTTGATATGGGAGCAACAGACTGGCTGTCTCAGCCTTCCTATTTTCAAACTATCACACAGGCCACTGCCAAGTACCTTCTTTAAAGCACTAAGTGCTAATACTCCTATTTCCAGAAATCACACTGGTTCGCTGCCACCATGTATTAAGTTTAAATATCTCCACCAGACTCACAAAACTCTCCTTTAACTGCTCCAGCTAACTTCCTTTCTCATTGCTTTCTTCACCTTTGCCTCCTCCCAGCATAGATTTCAGTTTCCTCACAGTCTCTGCACATAACACTCATTCCTGATCTTATGCAGAAATTTGGTTCCTCTTCCTGAAAGCGTGTGTTCAGTCACTCAGTCATATCTGACTCTTTGTGACCCCATGGACATTAGCCCACCAGGCTTCTCTGTCCATGGGATTTTCCAGGCAAGAATACTGGAGTGGGCTGTCATTTCCTCCTCCAGGGGATCTTCCCCACCTAGGGATTGAACCGAGTCTCTTGCATCTCCTGCATTGGCAGGCAGATTCTTTACCAGTGTGCCACCTGGAAATCCTCTTCCTGAATAACTTTTTCTTATTTTCTCTACTCACCCTACCCACCAGTCCATCCATCCTCTCCACCCTTGAGGACATGTCAACTCAGAGTTTTGAATGAAGCTTCATATATTTACTAATAGTGATCAATACACTAGGGCTTCCCTGGTGGCTCAGATGGTGAAGAATCTGCCTGCAATGCACAAAACCTGTGTTTGATCCCTGGGTTGGGAAGATTCTTGAAGAGGAAATGGCAACCCACTCTAATATTCTTGCCTGGAGAATCCCATGGACAGAGGACTGGCAGGCAACAGTCCATGGGGCTGCAAAAGAATCGATCATGATTGAACAACTAACACTTTCTTTCACTTTCTATGCACTTAGTATCAGCAATACAAAATTTTATTGCTCTTCGATTATTTCAGGTTCATGCATTGTAATAAGTGAGCACTATAATATAATAGAAAATCCACTGACTTGAATTTAAGAAATCAGTTCTGCTTTTGACCAGCTGTATTTCCTTTGGCAAGTCAGTCTCAGAGTCTCACAAAATTGTTATAAATATTAAAGTGTAAGATGGAAGCCTATTTTGTAAGCACTGTTGTTAATGTGTTATTTCTATGAAGAAGAACACATCTTTGGCAGTGTTAGCTAAATAAGAGTCCTGTTAGAAGTGTTTAACAAATATATCAAGTTAAAGAAACCACGAAGCAAAGTTTGTATTAAAAAAGGAAAATTGGAATTAAATGTGAAGCCATAGGGGCTAAACTTGTTCAGTCCTAAATATGGAATTCGATGGCAACTCTCAGAAGAAGGAATTCTCATGTAAAAAAGGATGAAACATCGTTTATTCAAGTGCTTCCCAAGGAAATACTAGTAGCAGCTGACTGCACCCATGGCAAGTTACAAGTGACTTCCCCTAATTGCACTGTATTGTCATTGATTGAAGATCTATTTCTATGAATGGGGAAAACTTAATTAGGCCCTCTTTGCAGAATGAATCCCAATTCTATGTCCATATTTTCCCCTGGGACCATTCTGCGTGATATCTACAGGCATCTATTGAAAGCAGTGGAGACTTAGCCCACTGGGGAAGTTTAATGGGAAATGCTGTAAAACAGAAAATGTTAATGAATTGAGAACACATATTATATTCCAGCAAAGATGAAAATTATATAAGAATAATTAACATTGCAAATCACAGTTTGGTTGCTAAATTATTATACAAAAATTCAAGAATATCGGATGAAAGTGGAAATATAAGGTACTTTCAAAAACTATTTAATTGTTGAAGAGCTTTTTGTATGGAATGAATAAATTCTAAGGGTTCATGAATATTGTCTTCTAAATTTTCCACAGCACTGAAATGGGAGGGAAGGGACAGAGCACAACCTTTGAAAGAATGACATAGACATAGGACATGACAAAAACTTAGGATCAACTAGGTCCAAGATGGTGGAAGATTTGGCTTCCAGTGGAACTTGATCTTCATTATATGCTCGTTATATTAATAATACATTAGCCTGTTAAGGAAACATTCACCAGCACCATGACAGTTCCATGAACAACCATCAAAGATCAAAAAGTGAGCTGATGGCCCAATTCCTGGAAATCTCTGCCCCTCCCCCCAAATAATTAGAATAATCCTCCCATTCATCAACTTATGAAATTATCCAGTCCATAAAAGTTAACTACCCCATATTTTGAGACCTTGTGTCCTCTAAGACAGCCCACACATTGTCTGTGGGGTGTGTTTTTCTTTAAATAAATCCCCTTCTTACCTATCACTTTGTCTCTCACTGAATTCTTTCTGTGAGGCGACACCAGGAACCTGAGCTTCATTAAGTCCTGAGACCAGGTGTGTGATCTCAGTTGAAAGATGATAGGTTCAAGTCCTAGTCTGTGTTACACAATTTCAACACTAAATCATATATTTCTGCTCAACCTGAAAGTTAGAACTGAAGAGTAGTAACCAAAGTGGAATTGATGTATGTCTGTAGAAAGCTAAGATTTGGGGTAAGTATAACAGAGACCCCTAACTGTCCATCATTAGTTGTGCTTCCCATAGTCTAAGGTTGCTGTGGGCAAACAGTTGCCCAGACAATAATTACATTTCCAATCTCCCCTTGCATCTAAATAGGACTACATGACCAGTTCTTCCCAAACGGCATGGGAACAGAATGGATCAATTTCTGGCCAAGATGGTGATGCAGAGGTGTGTATTCTCTTCTCCCACCTGCTTAGAGACTCTGAGGGAATGGTACGGCTGCTGGAAGGCAGAATTCATGTGCCTGAGTCACAGGATGAAGGAAAACCATCCACTTGCCAACTAGGAACACTGAACCTTGTTGCTGTTCAGTTGCTCATCCTGTCCAACTCTTTGTGACCCCATGGACTGCAGCACGCTAGGCTTCCCTGTCCTTCACCGTCTCTTGGAGCTTACTCAAACTCATGTCCATTGGGTTGGTGATGCCATCCAACCATCTCATCCTCTGTTGTCCCCTTCTCCTCCTGCCTTCAGTCTTTCCCAGCATCAGGGTCTTTTCCAGTGAGTCAGCTCTTCCCATCAGGTGATCAAAGTATTGGAATCTCAGCTTCAGCATCAGTCCTTCCAATGAATATTCAGGACTGACTTCCTTCAGGACTGACTGGTTTGATCTCCTTTCTGTCCAAGGAACTAAGAGTCTTCCTCAACACCACATTCTTTCAGTGTGTAAGAATGATAATAAAGTCTTTATAGACTTTATTGTTTATAAAACATATTCTTATATTGTGACCTTCTCTAAGTGACTTTGGGAATTGTGTTCCTATCCCAGTGTATTTTAACTCAGTCATGCCTTGTATTTTGACCAGTAGCCCTTTTCAAAATTAACCATTTTAACTCTGAGTACCACCAAGAAGGTATTTTCTCATCTTTCTTAGCAGTTTACAAATAAGCTACCTCATTTACCACTGTCTCTCAGTATGTCTTTGCATGTTACTTTTCAAATTTTTAGTTATAACATCTGTTTTGACCAACCCCACAGCGGTTGTTTGGAACTCTAGCACCCATCACTTATTGCACATATCAGCTAGACAATGTACAGGGAGTCCTGCTTTGAAGAATTAAGCTGGTTGTGGTACAGGACACAGTTGGTCATGATAGCATTTGGCTTCCAAGTTAGCTTTAACTTTGGCTGAGCAAGAATAAAATTACTGTGACAATGTAGTATGCAATGGGAGGACATAATTTGGTGGGAAACTATACTACTGAAAATATCAAACATTTCAGAACAGTTTTTGAAGTGTTGCTTGGAAGTTTTACTAGGAGAAAAAATCTAGATTTAAGACATGCATAAAACAGGCTATAAAATATTTAGAGCCAGTGATTACCTAAGAATTGATTCAAGGCAAATTAACAAAAGGTGCTTGAAGCGGGGGAACTATAAATGATATGTTTGCTTGGGAAGTGAGGGTAACATGTGCACCTTAATAAGTGTAAGACTGGATAACCATGGGTTGAACAAAAGCATGTAATTTTTCTTTATTTTCCTTTGTGATCTGGATAGGAGAGGTCAAGGCTGCATGAACAACTTAAAAGAAGCTGTAGGACCAGAGAATGGAAAGTTAATATATTCTAACTAATTAGTCTAAATTGGAGCAAGCAGAAGTGCTGCAGCTTCTAAATCAAACTCTAGAAGCACTGAACACACCAGAGGAGCTTGTAAAATTACAGATTTGTGGGCTCCGCCCCAGCTTCTGATGCAAGTTTGGAGTGGAAGCCTAGAATCTGAATATTTGATTTGAGGACAGATGTTCCACAGAACACGCTTTAAAAAAACACTGCTAAATAGTATGACAAATTTGTATTTCCTGTTAAAATAAGAAAGGGAACTAGTTTGGATAGTAAATGAATGAAAATGATCACAAAATGTGAAATGTAAAATTGCCTTATGTGCCAGAATTGCCAAAGTTCTGCAAGCAAAGCAGCTGTGCTTTGAGTATTTATAAGCAGATATTTGCGTATTTTGTAGTACTATATAGACCCTGTTTCTTTATCATTAACTTTTAGTTAGAACCATTGAGATAGCTTTTATATGTACATCTATGACGGGTAGGTGGTTACAATGTTGAGTGTGAACACTGATAACAAACTCCCTAGGTTCAAATCCTGGCTCCAGCACATAAAGGATATGCGGACTTGGAGAAGTTCCTTAACCTCTTTGTGCTTCAGAGTTCTTATTGTCAAGTGGGACGATGATAATATTTACATCATGGAAATTATTTAAAAGTAAATTATTTAACACATATAAAGCAGAAAATTTCCTGGAAGCCCAAGATTATTTCCTTATTATAGTTATTGCCTAATAGATAACTACTGAAATAAAATAAATATATGAATATATTTGATATATATCTATGGTGACAGATTTGGAATGAATTGAAGGCAGTTGTTGCTCAGCCTAAAATATAAACCCATAAGGAGGAGGGTAAAGTGAACAGAATCAAGTCAAGGTTAGAGTGAAGCCTGCATTTTGATCTTTTGTTATCTGTTTCCCAAGCTCTTTATTGGTATAGTCTCTCTTAGAGGTTTGTTTTTAGAATTTTCTTAATTAGCTATATTTTAAGGGATGAAAGCCCCAGAGAAGGGAACGGCAACCCACTCTTGCATTCTTGCCTAGAGAATTCCCTGGATAGAGGAGCCTGGTGGGCTACAGTCCATGGGATCACAAAGAGTCAGACATGACTGAGCAACTAACACTTTCACTTTTCACTTTCAAGGGATGAAAGAAATGGCTGGAAATCATTTAAGGATACTAGAACAAACCTGTCCTTTTCTTTGGAATCCAGGCTTTTCTTATTCCCTATTCTTCTCCCCAGATTTGATTTTCCTGAGCCCATGGAGAGACCAGATACTTTTCAGGTTCTCTCCAGTATTCCAAACACTTGGTACAATTTTAAAATAATTTTACACATAGGAAAGGAGGAAACCATAAAGTTTGCAAAATACTGTCTTCTAGTTTAATCCCATAGCCAAAATGTAGGCAATTTGAGACCAAAAAGCTAAAAGAAAAAAAAAAAAACAAGAGCCATCTATGTCTGAAGAAATGCGCCTGGTAGTCATCACCTCAATTTGACGGTAGAGTATCCGGTTAGGAACCAAAACTGAACTCACCAGAGAGATATTCATTTGGAAATCCATTTTACCGCAGCAGAACTCCAGTTTGGGAGATGGGGTCTGGGACAAAGGTCTGTATGATGAGAGTTCTGGGGCAAAAGAGCCCTCACATGAAGCCAAGATTCAGAGTGAGGTAAAGGGTTGGGACTCAGGAAGAGATACCGGACACTCTTTTAACAGCATAAAGCAACAGGGAGATCAATAACAGACCTAGAGAAGTCATCTGTAGATACTGGAATTCTAAATCTAGCAGAGGAAGTGAATTGTAAGGCCCATCTTATGGGGCATCAGCAGCTGTTGATAACTTCCTGGCCGAATCTGGCTCTGCTAGAACAAGATCAAACTTTCAGTGGACCTTCAAACAATAGATGGGTCTAATGAATCTTGTTGAATAAAATAGAATCAAAGATCATTTCTGTTGTGCTGTACTGCTGTGCCAATTTGTGATTCAGGGGATAATAAATAGGTCATGGTGAATAGAATAACACATGGACTCTGGAGAGGATATTGCCAGCCAACAGCAGCAGCCATAGAGAGAATGTCTCACAAATGAAAAGGCCCGCATCTTGACAACATGTGTTTTATGCCATGTGACTTCAAATGATTTTAAGAACTGCTTTGTTTTGCTCAACAGAATAATGTGTAATTATTTTAATTAACCAGAAAAATGAATCGCTGCATGAGGTTAAAAAGAAAAAAAAACTCATGGTAAACATTATTTATGAAGAAAGAGATACATAAAAATCAGACTGATGATCAAAAAATTTATTATAAACCTTGTGATAGAGATGGCCAGTTCCATCATAATTTTATGTCAATTAAATGCTGATGTTTATCCTTTCCTAGAGAATAACAGTTCTGGTGTGCAAAGAAAATGTACATTGTTTTTAAAAAAAATTTTTTATGTGGACCATTTAAAAAATCTTTGATGACTTTGTTACAATATTGCTTCTGCTTTATTTTTTTTTAATTTATTTTTTTGTGGGGCGGCAAGGCGGGTGTGGAGGGTTTGGCCACATGGCCTGTGAAATCTTAGCTCCCTGTACAAAGATCAGACCTGCAACCCTTGCATTGGAAGGCAAAGTCTTCACCACTGGACCATCAGGGGAGTCTCCCAAAACATACACTGTATTAACAGTGCTTATAACTCTAAGTGATACCTTTGACAAAGCGCTATTTCTTGCTTTCTTGTTTTCTTTCTCAAACTTTAATATTTGTTTAAAAACTTTTCTTCTGCATTAGCTGAGAACCTAGAAAAGATTTTTGACTATAACAATTCAAGGCGAGCACTAAACTATATTACTTCAGGGCTTGTATCTTGGCAAGAAGCAGGAATGGTTGGTATTAATGGGAGCATAACAGTTCTGAAAGAAAACCAGCTCATGGCATTATGAATCATAGGGCTCTAAAACATTTATAAATGAATGAAAAGGCTTGGGGCTGACATGAATTATGAGTCTCATTATAGCACTATAATATCTCCAGCAATGCTTCAGAGGGACATGACACCTCCCAAGAAAAGTGGTAAGACTTCCGTTACATTATTTTTCTACTAGTAATTGGCTGTGGTCAAGGTGGGCTATGATCTCTATCCCTGGAGTACACATGGCAACATATCTCTGCATATAAATATTTCCATCTGTCAAGATCCTGTAAGACTCCTTTTTCTAAGTGCCAAGCATTACTGTTGACCTTCAAGAAATAATAACAGGCCCAAGTATGAGGACAGCATTTCCAATCCTTCCATTTCTTTAAATAGAGCTTAGGTAGGCTACAATGATCCTATTATTTTCCACATGTTGATAGATACTCAGCAATATTAAAGAAGATAGTTTCCAGAAAAAAAATATTTTTTATTTACAGTGGTTATGAAAAGGGGAAAAAAATGGTTAACTCCTTATTCATGCAAATATAAATGTTCTTAGAATTAGCACACTTTTGATTTTTATCATCTCATTTCAGCCTTGGCTAATGTATCTTCACTAATTATGAAGTGAATGAATTGAGAGAGAAGCCTGCATTATCAGTCATTCCCAAGAAAAGCTTGTATTATTGTCAAAAAAAAAAAAAAGGCTTATCAAAGCATGGCTTTAAGCAATGGCAAATTTAATTTCAGTAAAGTACACACATTACTTCTAATGTCTATCTCTCTACCTATCAACTATGATGATGACTAATTAGATATATTGTGATTACAATGTGTGGCAGGGATACTGCTCTATGATTGCTAAGCTTCTTTTTCCTCCTAGGACAAGATGTAGACTTCAGAGTCCAGCCTCCTTTTAGTGACATAGGGCCATGTTACTGAGTTCTGGTCAATGAATGTGAATGGAGGTGATATTTGCTCCCTCTAGTCTGGCCTCTAAGAACATCCTGAGTGATACCTTCTGCTCACTCTTTTCTTCTTGCCAATTTGTCAGGGTCAGGTAGAGGACTCCAAGGCCTTAGCAAAGTGGGAAGCTAACAGATCAAAAGGATCCTAGGTGCCTGAAAAATGCTGCAACTCTGATAATCCCTATCTGATATAAGGTAAGTGATGAACATTTATTATGTTAAGTCACTGAGATTTGGAGTTCATTTGCCATAGTTCTTAGCCTACTTTTGTGGATTAATAATAAACATATTTTTAATTTAAAATGTGTGAAAATACAAACTCAAAATATTTCCAGGACACACAGCAAAATGGAAGGTGTGTTTTTCCTTCCTTAGTCATGGGTTACAGGAATGTCTTCTCAGAGATCTATAGATTTTCATTTATTAGAAAATTGTGCCATTAAACTGGTAAATTATTGGACCAAATTAAACAATTCTTAGAGGAAAGCACATTCAGGAACGTAGTTTGGCAGATAATCCACCAGCCAATTCAGGAGACAAAACAGACTTGAGTTCAATTCTTGGGTTAGGAAGATCCTTCTGGAGAAGGAAATGGCAACCCACTCCAGTGTTCTTGCCTGGGAAATCCCATGGACTGAGGAACCTGGCAGGCTACAGTCCATGGGGTTCCAAAGAGTCAGACATGACTGAGCAACCGAGGGCACACGCATACACACAGAGCAGCGCAAGTACAGTCATTATTTGGATCCCATCTTCTGTCCCTTTGTCCCATTTTCTACTGCTGGCTCAGCCTCTTGGCTTTCCAATCCCAGTGACCATGCCTAGGTGTCAGTGTTCAATATCTGACCACACACCATCAGAAAAGCTCTGTCCTCCATTTTCCTTTTCTTCGCTATTACAATTTGGTTAGTTTGTAGAATAACTACAATTAGTATGTAAAGTTTAGCATGTTCTTTGGGATTTGCTCTGCTAATCAGACTATCTTATAGCTTATGAAAGCCTTTTTTGGGGTAGTGATTAATATCTACATGTATTCTGTGTGACTTATCAGTACAGAAGACCTGAATCATTGTAGCAACTACAGAAGATATTAAAGAGAAGAGAAAAATAATGGTTTTACTCTGAAACCTGCCATAGAATATAAGGCTCATTTTGGTATGTTTTAACCCTAAGGTATGAATACATAAAGCACATACCTACATAGGTAATTAAGAAATCCATCTTTACCTAATGTCATAAAACTAAAGTAGGGCTATTTTCTTAAATCATGAGTTCTTATACTTTCCTTTAGGAAGAACTCTACTTGTTTCTTAGGAAGCTTTACATCTCCGTAAAATTCGTATCCTGATGTCTTAACCTTCCAGGACTTCACAGTATGACTGTTTATAAGCAGGGTCATTGCAGATGTAAGTGGTTAAGATGAGTTCTTACTGGTGTAAGAGGGGTCCCTATTCCAGTTTTACTGGTGTCCTAATAAAAAGGAGAAATTTGGAGAGAGAGACACACACACACAGGGAGACTGGCCATGTGAAGACTGAGATCAGCCCAGGGACAGATTGCCAGCAAGCCATCAGATGGTAGGTCAGAGGCACGGGACACATTCTTGCTCCCAACTCTCAGAAGGAATCAAACTAGAAGTGATATCAAGAAGATAATGGAATAGAATAGTGGTCACCTGCTTCTTTCCCCTCAACTCAGCAACAATAACTTGGTGGCCTTCCATAGGCAAAAGGACCTTTGTGGAAGCTTTGGGATCCAAGTAAGAGACTGTGAGATATTACTAGAGTCCATGACCAAAGAGGGGTGTTTTGAAAAGGCAGACCATGCCCAGGTGGCAGACTTGCCAAGCCCAGCTGCAGACTTGCATCATCCTGCCACAATACCATCTGCCAAGGGGTTGCACAGAAGTCATGCCTACCCATGCCCCAGGTGTCCGGCCAGCCAACCCCAGTCCTGGCTGTGGACCCTGAAGGGACATGTGTTCTAGCTCCAACCCCTCTCAGGATGCTAATCTTGACCATCCAGGGATCCCCTGGGAGATCTGTGCCAGAGGCAGGCCCTCCAACCTATGTCCAACTTCAAATCCTGAAAAAGTTCTGTAAGTTGGCTCCAGCTGCTCTCAGGCATGAACGAGGCATTCTCTTGTCCAGCCAGGGACCCACCAGAAGACACATCCTTGTGCGTACCAGGAGATAGGCCTGATGACCTCGGTCCAGCTGCAGATGTTAGACGGACCCTGACACCCTTGACATCTGTCTTCAGGCCTTCACAGCCATGGCCCAGGAGCAGTCATGTCTGCCCAATGACCTCTTCTTGCTTCCCATGGCTCTTCACACTCCTTGGCTTGTGGCAGCATAATTCCAATCTCTACCTTTGCCTTCCTCCTTGTGTCTCAACCCCTCCTCCCCTTTACTCTTTTAAGGATACTAGTCATTGGATTTAGGTAGGGTCCACCTGGATGAGTTCACCTGAAAATTCTTAAATCACAACTACACAGATCCTGGGCTTCCAAGGTGACGCTAATGGTCAAGAATCTACCTGCCAATGCAGGAGATGTAAGAGATGCTGGTTCAATCCCTGGGTTGGGTAGATCCCCTGGAGGAGGGCATGGCGACCCACTCCAGTATTCTTGCCTGGAGAAACCCATAGACTGTAGTAGTTTATGGGCTGCAGTCCATAGGGCCACAAAGAATCTGACATGACTAAAATGACTGAGCATGCACTCACACTGATCCTACAAAGGTTTCATCCACAGGTAGTGGCGATTAAGACCCAGATATATTTTTTGAGGGGCCAATATTCAACAACATCTTAAAATAGATAATAACTGGAGGGTGATAAACCTTGGGTATATATAGAGTGCTGAAAATAGGCAATATAACTGCTAAATAAGGATGACAACATCTTAAAATAGATAATAACTGAGAGACAATAAACCTTGGGTACATAGAGTGCTGAAAATATGCAATATAACCGCTACATAAGGACTTTTGAAATAGATGACAATTTTTGTAATACTGCAAAGGAAACTGAAATAATAGTCTAGAACTAAAAATACTAGTCTATCTCAGCAAAACTTGGGAGTAGAGGGGAGTAGAAGGTTAAGGGAAATGAAGTATTTCAAAACTGCTAACTCGTTGGAGGGAGGATGAGAGCAGTGGGAAAGTAGAACATCTTGATAGAGAAACAGCTGGAGGATTGTTTTCTTTTATCAGAGAACTAAGTGATGTGCGATTCAGAAAGTGGAAGGAAATTTTCTGTCTTTTAATAAGAAAGAAGAAATGAGTGACAACTCTATTAACTCCTCCCCACTAAAAAAAGAAAGAAGGCAAGCAACATTGCAGACAGGTACTAGCATAATAAAAATGGAAGATGTATGTTAAGTAAATCACTAAAAAGACAGTTGCACCAAAATTATTACAGAAATCTAATATAATTGCAATTCGGAGCTTAATAGGGATTTAAAAAAAATATTGAGTTTCAATAATCTTAGAGTTCATATGGAAGAATCAGTTCAGTTCAGTCGCTCTTTGCAATCCCATGGACTGCAGCACACCAGGCCTCCCTACCCCTCACCATCTCCTGAAGTTTGCCCAAGTTCATGTCCATTGCATCAATGATGCCACCAAGCCATCTCATCCTCTGACATCCTCTACTCCTGAAAAGAATATTCTCATATATTCTTATGTATACATGGCATAAACATGAATTGTTACAACATCCATGGGCATCAGTATGGTAGTATTTAATAGCTAATTCCACACAGACATTGCACTCTTGCAAATCTAAATAAAAGCCACGATGTAAATTCTGGGACTGGATTATGTCCCTCCCAGAATTCATATTTTGAAGTCCTAACCTCCATCATGATGGTATTTAGAGACAGGGCCTTTGGGAGGTAGAGTTAAAACAGATCATGAGGTTGGTGCTCTCATGATGGGGTTACTGACCTTATGAGAAAGGATACCAGAGAGTGCCTCCTTGCTCTTGCCCTTGCCTGTCCCTTCTCTGAAATTTAGTACATTCCTATAATTGAGTTCTACTTAATAGTGCTTTCTATTATGCATGTTTGTATGTATCACTATCATGTCAAGAGCTTGTGAAAACAGATCGTTGCTTCCCATTGCCAGAATTCTGATGCAGTAGATCTAGGTAGAGACCTAAAATTGCATTTCTAAAAAGTGTGTAGAATAATGCTGATGCTGCTGGTCAAGGGCTGACACACTGAGTACCAGTTGTCACTGAGTACTCAGTTGAAGTACTGAGTACTTCTGTGAAGTAATAAAAGAGAACATCTGTGGTTCCAAATAAAAAAAGGAGTATGTCAAGGCTGTATATTGTCACCCTGCTTATTTAACTTATATGCAGAGTACATCATGAGAAACGCTGGACTGGAAGAAGCACAAGCTGGAATCAAGATTGCTGGGAGACATATCAATAACCTCAGATATGCAGATGACACCACCCTTATAGCAGAAAGTGAAGAGGAACTAAAAAGCCTCTTGATGAAAGTGAAAGAGGAGAGTGAAAATGTTGGCTTAGAGTTCAACATTCAGAAAACGAAGATCATGGCATCTGGTCCCATCACTTCATGGGAAATAGATGGGGAAACAGTGGAAACAGTGTCAGACTTTATTTTTCTGGGCTCCAACATCACTGCAGATGGTGACTGCAGCCATGAAATTAAAAGACGCTTACTCCTTGGAAGAAAAGTTATGACCAAACTAGATAGCATATTGAAAAGCAGAGACATTACTTTGCCAACAAAGGTCCGTCTTGTCAAGGCTATGGTTTTTCCAGTGGTCATGTATGGATGTGAGAGTTGGACTGTGAAGAAAGCTGAGTGCCGAAGAATTGATGCTTTTGAACTGTGGTGTTGGAAAAGACTCTTGAGAGTCCCTTGGACTGCAAGGAGATCCAACCAGTCCATTCTGAAGGAGATCAGCCCTGGGGGAAGGAATGGTGCTAAAGCTGAAACTCCAGTACTTTGACCACCTCATGGGAAGAGTTGACTCATTGGAAAAGACTCTGATGCTGGGAGGGATTGGGGGCAGGAGGAGAAGGGGTCGACAGGATGAGATGGCTGGATGGCGTCACTGACTTGATGGAAATGAATTGGAGTGAACTCCGGGAGCTGGTGATGGACAGGGAGTCCTGGCGTGCTGCGATTCACGGGGTCGCAAAGAGACAGACACGACTGAGCGACTGGGCTGAACTGAGCTGAACTGAAGTGACAGTCGTAATGAATAGAAAAAGACACACCTCTAAACTACATTCAGAGCGCTCAGTCTCTAAGTTGTGTCTGATTCTTTGCAACCCTGTGGACTGCAGCCCACCAGGGTCTGCTGTCCATGGCATTTTCCAGGAAAACTACATCTATAATGAAGTAATTCATATAATATTCAAATATGCATAACTACATACATATGCATAACTACACTATGTTTAGAAATGTAAACAGAGATGCTAAAGCATTTTTTTAAGGAAGAAAATAATTATCACAAAATTTGGATAATGGTTATTTCTGATGGGAATAGAAAAGGCAGGAGTAGAAAATGTACCCGGGGAGTGTTCAGTTCTGAAAATGTCCTTTTTCTGTACATAAATGATGTTTTCATAGTGTTGACATTACAATTATTCTTTATTCTATTTTTTTAATGCAGTCTTCTGTTCTTAGATCTTGTAGACTCTTTGATGATGGTCATTCTGACCCATGTAAGATAGCGCCTCATTGCAGTTTTGACTTGCATTTCTTTAATAATTGCATTGAGCTGCTTCTTGTGTGCCTATTGGCCATCTGTGTGTCTTCTTTGAAGAAATGTCTAAGTCTTTTTATTGGGTTCTTTTTGATTTTGAGTTTTCTGAGTTTTCTGCATATTTTGAAAATGAAGCCCTTGATCAGTCACACTGTTTGTGAATACTTTCTCCCAGTCCATAGGTTATGTTTTCATTTTGTTCATGGTTTCCTTTGCTGTGCAACAGCTTATAAATCTGATTAGGTCCCATTTGTTTATTTTTGCTTTTATTTCTTTTGCCTTGGAAGACTGACCTAAGAAAACATTGGTATGATTTATGTCCAAGAATGTTTTTCTGTGTTCTCTTTTAGGAGTTTTACGGTGTCATGTCTTGTATTTAAGTCTTTAAGCCATTTTAAGTGTATTTTTGTGTATGGCATGAGGGTGTGTTCTGGCTTCATTGATTTACCTGTAAGCAAAGGCAATCTTAATGACAGATGGAGTAACAAAAGTTATGTGAGTATCTTTGAAAAAAACTTTATGGAATTAATAGATATTATAAGAAGGTCTTAACTTTCCCTATTGACTAAACTTTCTGTTGAACTACAGACTGTTTAACAATAGAATACTTTTGCGACCCCCGTGGACTGTAGCCCACCAGGCTTCTCTGTCCATGGGATTTTCCAGGCAAGAATACTGGAGTGGGTTGCCATTTCCTACTCCAAGGGATCTTCCCCACCCAGGGATTGAACCCATGTCTCTTGCATCTCCTGCATTGGCAGGCAGATTCTTTACCACTAGCACCACCTGAGGAGCCCAGAATAATACTAAGAAGTAAGTAAATAACCTGTTGAATGTTTTTGCCCATTGTATACATAGTGGGGGTAATAATAAATACTGGTTAATGATCACAGTGGATTTGGGGCTTACAGATTTCTAGCAGGAATTCAGATTTGGAATTTTCACAAAGATTCTAAGGTAACACCTTTTGATTTTAAGAATGATAAGAATGATGCTGTGCCCCTGAGTGATGCACACGTTTAAAAATATTTATTGTGTTATGAAGATATTTACTGTCAGTTCTGTATCCTGAGAGATGCTTTATTATTCATTTCAGAGCAGCCCAGTCATGGATTTAATTTTATTGAAGTCACTGCAAATAATCTGCTCATGAAGTGATGGGGACACACCACTCCTTGACTCACATCAGGAATTAGGTCTCACTTATTCCTTGTGTGGAGGCATGTGTGTATACACTCCCCTCTGCTGGAAGAAAAGGATTATAGAGACACAGTTTCATCACTGCTTGTGACAGATGCTAAGAATATGGGAAAAATTAGAATAAATAAACTTCTAACTAATCTGATGTTACTTATTATAATCTCTAGCACATGAAAAATAAGCTTCAGAGTAGAGAAAAATGGTTAAGAAGCTGGCAAGAGATGTGTCTTCAACTATAAGTTTTGGATCATATCATTTAGATATTCTAAAATAATTATAAATAAAAATTTAATAATTATGTATACTCATCCTCTCATTTATAAATTTTTTTCCTCTGAAAAATTTTTCAAAGTGAAGTAATCTCTTGGGAACCCACAACTCTTGTATAAATTGAAACAGCTATTTTCTTGAACAGCAAAGCCAAGGTGTATTAACTTTGGCCATAGTGACCCTCATTGGGCCCAAGTTAAGTAGTGAATAATCTCTACCTATTCCTAGAATAGAAACCTTTATAACAGGTGATAAAGGAAGAGAAGATAAAACAATTTCCTATTTATATCTTTCAAAAACTTCCTGAAATTTTTCTTACTATTTTGTTTGTTTTGGAACTCAGGTGCAGAGAATTGGAGTAATCATAGTCCATACTTCCATATCACCCTTTGTGCTTGCATAGTCTGGTTAAACTGCTTTCTCAGGTTAATCTCCCACCAGCACTGCAAGAGTTCCTTTTTACACACATCTTCACCATCACTTGATGTTATCTACCTCTCTATATTTGCAAAATGGGAGGAGAACAATTTTTACCTGAAACTAAGATTATGAGCCTTGACCTGGAACAGATTTTGTGAACATGGAATTTGAGAGTGATCAATTAATATGAGGAAGCTTTTCTTCCAGTAACATTGAAAAGATCTTCATGTAATATTCTCCTATTGCATACAAAGAAGTTACATAGAGAAAATATAACTGAAGGTTTTCCAGAAAATACGTACCTTTCATTATTTGGTCAAGTCTCTTCAACTTGAATATATTTGAAGATTCATTTCCATGAGTACAATTTTTTCCCTTTTTAAAAAAAATTTCAAGTAGTTTATGGAAGAAATAAATTCATTGAATGGACATGAATCTTTTATCTTGGTACCTGAAAAATTCTAGTGACCATCCTAAAATAAAAGAAAATAGAAAAATAATTATGTAATGAAAAAGAATACCATGTTAATATAATGAAGGTCTTTTCTTTCCAAAAGAGCTTTTCTTCCCCAAAGTTATTTTCTATACAGACTTTGGTCTTGAAAGCAAATAAAAAAAGAGAAAAAGTGGTTTATTTTTAAAATTAAACATGAATAGTAGGTGATTTTAA
>SJYQ01084880.1:587142-664729 GCA_006410935.1 Redunca redunca
AAACTGGAATAAATGAAATATTTTAATAATTTTACTTCAGTCTTTTAAATTTTTAGGTAAGATACAAATATACCAATTTTTAAACCAAATTTTAAAATGTACCAATTTTTAGGTAAGATACAAATGTACCAATTTTTAGGTAAGCTACAAATGTAGCAATTTTTAAATCAAATTTTTAAATGTACCAATTTTTTAACCAAAACAGTGGAATATAAAAATACTTTCTTTAAAAAAAAAAGTAAAATTTCACATTTACATAAGACAAATCATTTCAAAAGCTTATACAGAGCACATAAGTAATAAGATTTAGCCTCATATGAATTTCCCCATGATTCCTTTTACCCACCCAAAGAAAGTATTTGACATCCCATTACCATTAATACAAAAAATATGGGGTATTTATGGGGATAAACTCTCTTCTAGGGAGGTCCTGATATGATGAGATCACATTATGCCAAAAATACTTTTGAAATGCAATATATATGACACTAACTGAAAGTGAAAGTTTCTTAGTTGTGTCTAACTTTTTTGCAACCCCATGAACTGTAGTCCAACAGTCTCCTCTCTCCATGGAATTCTCTAGGCAAGAATACTAGAGTGGTTTGCCATTCCCTTCTCCAGGAATCTTCCCAACCCAAGGACCAAACCCAGGTCTCCTGCATTGCAGGCAGATTCTTTACTATCTGAGCCATCAGGGAAACTCTTAACTAGAAAGATGGTTTTGAAACTTAAAAATGTTGAGAAATTTGGATTATAGTGATTATAACCTGTCTGGTTGATTAATCCCATAAATCTATCTTCACAATTGCTTAAACTAAACTGACTTAAAAGTATTTCTGTGATACTCAGCTCAAATCTCACTCTTCCTCTTCCATAATTCTTCAATTAGTGGCTTGCATGCTAAGTTGCTTCAGCATGTCTGACTTTTTGTGACCCTATGGACTGTAACCCACCAGGCTTCTCCAACCATGGGATTCTCCAGGCAAAACTACTGGAGTAGGTTGCCGTGTCCTCTTCCAGGGCATCTTCCTAACCCAGGGATCTAACCCTAGTCTCATGTCTCCTGCATTGGCAGGCGGGTTCTTTACTGCTAGCCACCTGGGCTTCCCTAGCAACTCAGATGGTAAAGGATCTGCCTCTATGCAGGAGATCTGTGTTCAATCCCTGGGTCAGAAAGAGCACCTAGCGAAGGAAATGGCAACCCACTCCAGTATTCCTACCTGGAGAATTCCATGGACAGAGGAGCTTAGAGGGTTACATACAGTCCATGGGGTCGCAAAGAGTCAGACACAACTGGCAGCTAACACACACACATACACCCACACACCCCTGGGAATGACTAATTCCAATTTCCTTAGTAAAAGAATAGTCCCAGTGACTGGTTCCCTGGCCCTGGATCTCACTTACTCAGTGACTCTGACACGTCTGCTTGTCTGCACTATCCGCTATTTCCATCCACTGTTTACATCCTTTCACTTGCTGATGGTGCAGTCTTGTCTCATGTGGATAGATAGCCTGAATCCTGGACTCACTATGCCTTGTGTATCATTTATTTTTTCCTTCATAGATTGTACCTCAATTTAATTCTCTTTGTTTGCATTATCACCTGAGTCACTTGACTCAAATAAAATTCTCAGCTTTTGTTCCCATATATATATTCCAGAACTATTACCCAGATCTTTAACATCTCCCCAGACTGAGTCCCAGTCATAATTCCTTGATTATCAGGATCAATGTCTGTTTCTCTCTTTTGCCCAGAATTTTTTTGTATGCTCCATAATGACACTGTTGTTGATAAGATAACTTTGTCTCCATATATGCTCAAATTCCTATTAAAAAGTATTGTTTCGTTTATCATCATCACAGAAGAATAAAGCTTTCAACTGTATATGGCACTGTTAGATACTTTAAAAAAGTAAATTTGACAGCACTGGTTCCTATATTTCAAGAAGTTATGATTAAAAAGGAGATAGAGGCACACATTTTTAAAAATAAAATTCTACATTATCTTAGTAATTTGTTATACTTTTAGTCCAAGGACATTAGTCGAACCCACCAGAGATGATGGATGTTGATTCCGTGTCATCCTATTTCAAGGAATTTATTACATGTATCTATCAATGTTTTTATGAGAACAGTGATCCATGACACAGTGATGAAATGTAACTTTGAAGCAGATTCCTAAATCCACCATGCTGCCGTTCATCACTCCCACTATGTTTTCTTCCCTCTTTCTCATGTTTCTGGGATATTTATTTCTTCAGTTGGTGGTCACAGTATTTAAAATATGTGATTAAAACCAGTAAGCTTAAACATATAAATATGGTCCTTGTGTGCAAAAGAAAAGACTCAGCTGACGCCAGAGATGTTAGAGGACTAATATGGCAAGCGCTTACCATTCTCTAGCCAATGTCACTGCTTGGTAAAACAGGACCATAGGGAAGGACGTTCTTTTTTTCCCCTTTAGGCTTATAACGTAAACTGAAGTGTCAGGCTGGACTAGAAAAGAATCAAATCAGTTATAGAATGAGTCAGTCATGGATACCATTCATCAAGAAGAAATAGATGAAGACTTCTGTTATTGTAGAATAAAAGAGATCAGCCAATCTTCTCCACAAAGAGGAGGAATAAAATTGGGGAAAAGCTGACAAAAATAACCAGAGTTCTTGAAATCAACCAAAGGCAGATAAATTGAGACACTCATTCTTGAAAATTTTCTAGATCTTCGGATAAGAATAGCACATGATTTCAAATCAGCCATTACAAATATGTGCAAAGAATGAATGGAAATTGCATTAAGAAAGTGAAAATATGATACCAATTACTAAATACGTAGGGAAAGCAAATGTATGAAAGAAAACCAAACTGAAACTTAGACTTAAAAGTATAATAACTGAAATGAAAGATTCACAATATGGGCTCAGTAGCAGATTTGAGATAGGAGAAGATAAAAATAGACCTGTAAAATAGATAAAAAGTGATCCAATTTAAAAAACAGTGAAAAAAGACTGAAGGAAAATGAACCTACTGAATTCTATAAAGCACATAAAAATATCTGTAACAGCAGCTCCAGGAGAAGAGGAGAATAAAAGTGGGCAGGTTAGATATTTGAAGAAATAATGGCTGAAAATGTCCCTAGTTTGATGAAAACCATTAATTTACACATCCAAGAAGCTTATCAAGCTATAAGTTAGATAAACACTAAGAGATTCATAGTAAAACTGCTGAAAGCTAAACACAAAAATAAAATGTGAGGGCAGCAAGAACAAAATAATTCATCATGTACTAGGAAACCACAAAATGATTAAGCACTGACTTCTCTTCAGGGCTATGGTCCACGGGCTTGCAGAGGCGGGTGCGACTGAGTGAGCACACAGCACGCAGTCTCATCAGAAACAGTGGAAACCAGAAGGCAGTAAACTGACATAGGTAGAGTGGCCAAAGGAGACAGACCTGTCACCCAAGGCTCCCATAATCCTCTAAGCTTTCCTTCAGAAATGAAGGCGAAATATACTCACAGATAAAAACTGAAGAGAATTTATTGCCTGCAGACTTGACCTAACAACAAATACTAAAGGAAATTCTTTACGTTGAAAGAAAATGACTATAGATATAAACTTGAGTCCACAGTAAAGAATGAGAAATGCTAGAAGTTTTTAACAGTTAAATAAAAAGAATTGTATATGCATATTTTCCCTCTTTTTTAAAAAATGTAAGATTGTTCAATGTAATAATTATAAGATTGTTATTGGGATGGGTGTGTGTGTGTGTGTATGTAATAATTATAGCAAAGAATGGAGGAAGAAATGGCATTACATTGGAGCAAATTTTCTAGTTTACAAATGTTGTCAGCATTAAACTCAAGTAGATTAAGGTAAGTTTAAAAAGTATATTGTAATACCAAGAACAAACACAGATAGATGGGGAGGCAGACACATTAAAAAAAAAAAAAAAACAAATGGTGAAAAAAATTATGGAATTAAGATGGCAAATTAAAACATTTATGCAAAAGTAAAGGGGGAAAAAGAAACAAAAACATGAGACATAAAAAGATAAATAGCAAATANCCTAATATAATCACAAAGGTTTTCATAAGAGGGAGGCAGAAGGGTCAGAGTGAAAGATTTGATGGTGAAAGCAGAAGTTGGAATGATGTGAAGCCAGGAGCCAAGGAATGCTGGTAACTTCTACAAACTAGGCAAAGTAAGGAAAAGTCTAAGAAACATATTTTCTCTGGAGCCTCCAGAAAGAAGGCAGCTTGGTTGACACCGTGATTTTAGCCGCATAAGACTCATTTCAACTTCTGACCTCCACAACTATAAGAGAATATATCTGTATTCCTGCCACTAAGCTTCTGGTAAATTTGTTACAACATCAGTAAGAAACTAACACAGAAGTGGAAAACCTAGAACCTTCATACATTTCTAATGGGAATATAAAAATGGTATAGCCACTTTGAAAACAGAGATTGACAGTTACAACCCAGAAATTCCACTCCCAGATATCTGCCCAAGAGCAACAATACGATATGTGTGCACAAAGACTTATACACACATCTTCATAGCTGCATTATTAATAACAGCCAACAACCAGGGAGAAAATCCATATGTCCATTAATTTGTGAATGGATGATATTGAGCTTCCAGGGTGGCTCAGTGCTAAAGAATCTACCTGCCAAAGCAGGAGACAAGGAGATGCGGGTTCAGTCCTTGTCAGGAGGACCCTCTGGAGAAGAAAATGGCAACCCGCTCTGGTGTTCTTGATTGGAGAATCCCATGGGCAGAGGAGCCTGGTGGGCTACAGTACATGGAGTCATAAAGGCATTGGACATGACTTAGCAACTAAGCCACCAAAATACAATGCAATATAACCATTGTAGTATAACCACTGTGCAAAGAAATAATAACAGTGAAAAAATTAACTATATAGCCACAAGAATGAACCTCAAAAATCATGTTAAGTAAAAGAAGGCAGACACCAAAGTCCTTATATCTCATGATTCCTTTTCATAAAATTCTTAGAAGAGTGAAAATTGAACTCTATAAACAAATCAGTGTTTCCCTGGTAGAGAGCTAAAATTGATTGTAAAAAAGTACAAAGTGTTTTTAAATGGCCATGAAAAAGTTCTAAAACTGGATAATGGTGTTCATTGTACAAGTGTAAAATCTTACTAAATATCAACAAGCTGTCCATTCATTATAGGTAAGTAGCTTTGTATATAATTAGCTCAGTGAATCTGTTAAAAGTGGGGGGAAATAAAATTAAAAAATAGGTGAAGTTCTCTCTTCAAAATTTCTTAAGGAGTTGTTTTATTCAGAAGAGATTGTATGAACAAATTCCTAAACCAACTTTCCTCCTTAATACTTGCTTAAATTTAGTACATTTAGTCATATATTTACATACTAATTGTCTTTCTCATCTTACTAGAAAATGCTAAACTTATTGAGAACAAAAATAATAGTTAATGTTGAATCTGTACCACCACTATCCCCTCTCCAAGAATCCTTCATGTATTTGGGAAACATTTGCTGAATCACTGAGAAATCAGTGTTCTCAGCTCAGACATCAGTGACTGCTCTAACTACCTGAGAAAATGTCTCCTGTCATGAGATTTTTCATGGTTAATCCTGATGTCATTCTAAATTTTAGATATTGTTCTATTCTTAAGCTTCTGTGAGCACACAAGGAAGGAGCAGGAGGAAGAGAGTCTATACATTTTTTTTTCCTCATCAGTAATTCTGTTCCCTCATTTCTCAAAATGTGTATTACAATTCCTAGAAATTCTTTAAAGTTTTTCACTTTATATGATTTGGCTTTATATCAATAAGCTCACATATGCAGATGACCACTCTTTTTGCCACCGTTATGGCAGAAAGCTAAGAGGAACTAAAGCGCCTCTTGATGAAAGTGAAAAAGAGAGTGAAATAGCTGGCTTAAAAGTCAACATTCAGAAAACTAAGATCATGGTATCTGGTCCCATCAGTTCATGGCAAATAGATGGGAAACAATGGAATCAGTGACAGACTTCATTTTCTTGGGCTCCAAAATCACTGCAGATGGTGACTGCAACCATGAAATTAAAAGACGCTTGCTCCTTGGAAGAAAAGCTATGACCAACCTAGAAAGCAACTAAAAAGCAGAGACATTACTTTGCCAACAAAGGTCCATATAGTCAAAGCTAGGGTTTTTCCAGTGGTCATGTATGGATGTGAGAGTTGGACCATAAAGAAAACTGAATGCTGAAGATTTGATGCTTTTGAGCTGTGGCCTTGGGGAAGACTTCTGGGAGTCCCTTGGACTGCAGTCCATCCTAAAGGAAATAAGTCCTGAATATTCATTGGAAGGACTGATGCTGAAGCTAAAGCTCCAATACTTTGGCCACCTGATGCAAAGAACTGACTCATTGAAAAAGGCCCTGGGTGAATTAATGTCAATGTTTGGCAAAACCAATACAGTAATGTAAACTAAAGTAAAAATAAAAATTATAAAAAATAAAAAAAAAGAAAAGAAAAAGGCCCTGGGAAAGACTGAAGGCAGGAGAAGGGGATGACAGGATGAGATGGTTGGATGGCATCACTGACTCAATGGACATGAGTTTGAGCAAGCTCCGGCAGTAGATGATGGACAGGGAAGCCTGCCATGCTACAGTCTATGGGGTCACAAAGAGTAGGACATGACTGAGCAACTGAACTGAACTGAATTTGGCTTTATCTCCTGTCTGTTGTCCCTTTTCTAGCTTTCCTCTTCTATTAATGACTCGTCACTTTGAAAGAAAATGTTCAAGGTGTTCAAGTTCATATTTGGAGAATTTCCCCCATTCATTACTTTATCAAATCTCTTCTACCTTGACTCCAGTTGAATTATTTAATCCATTCATTTTATTATCCATAAAATTTGATTTTTTATATCCATGAAATTATGATTGTCACATTTGAATCAGCCATGTGGTAAGTCACTTCAATTTTTAAATAATCTAAAGTGAATGTACTGGCTAAAATGAAGTTGATGTGCTTAAGCAAACGTCAGCACTGCCAAAATCAACTGCCACCAAGAACTTTTTAAGAAATGACAGCTGCCCAGTCCTGCAAGTAATATCTGTGGGGATGATAGACATTTAGTCATTTTCATTCAACAGGCTCCAACCTCCTCTCAAATAGTGCACAAAGTTCAAGAGATGCAAAATCAGAAAGGAAAGTCCTCAAGTTTGGAGAAACTCCCATTGAACTAGAAACAGATGTGGTAAGGGATAATTTGCTCCACATTGTGGCCAGAGCTATCAGTTCAGTTCAGTTGTGTCTGACTCTTAGTGACCCCATGGACTGCAGCATGCCAGGCCTCCTTGTCCATCACCAATTCCTGGGTTTACCAAAACTCATGACCGTTGACTTGGTGATGTCATCCAACCATTTCATCTTCTGTCATCCCCTTCTCCTCCTGCCCTCAATCTTTCCCAGCATCAGGGTCTTTTCAAACAAGTCAGTTCTTCACATCAGGTGGCCAAAGTATTGGAGCTTCAGCTTCAGCATCAGTCCTTCCAATGAGTATTTAGGACTGATTTCCTTTAGGATGGGCTGGTTGGATCTCCTTGCCGTCCAAGGGACTCTTAAGAGTCTTCTCCAACACCACAGTTCAAAAGCATCAACTCTTTGATGCTCAGCTTTATTTATAGTCTCTCACCTCCATACATGACTACTCACATCCATACATAACAGGAGCTATAATGTGATGTAAACAGAATGTTGAAATAGTTCAGAGATAGTAAGTTTGTTTTCTTGGTTCTTCTACTGCTCATCCTCAATGCTACAAACTTCAACCAATTTCTTTTCTTGATTCCTTGGAAACTGAAGAGAAAGCAAGGACGGGATTAACACAAATGTACCTCAGCAGAATGCTCTTCATGACAGTAGCAGCTACATATCCTTATTTTATATCTATCTGTATCTATTTATAGATAGATTATTTTTTATGGTAGCTTAAACAAGATCAACATTTACTTATGTTGCTTTTGTTCACGTAACAATAGATATTTATACAGATAGGTGTAGATAGATCAGACAGCAGTGTACATATATAGTACATAGTACATATATATTAGCTTCAGGTTCTATATCGGAAAACTATCTTAATAATATACATATCTTCAGGTTCTATAATCTGAATATAACAAAGGGAATGGCTGGCTCCAAAGAACTCAGATTACTGTCAGTTGTTTCATTAGGAGAGATTATTCAGGGACTATTGGATAAAAAAATATTGAATACAAGCACCTACTATAATTTCTTCTCTAGTCCCATTAAAATAATAATAGGCTTTAAAAGATATTACACTTACAAAGATGTAAAAAATGGGAGAAAAGAGAACAACAACAAAATTTTGGAAGGCCTAAAGAAGGGAAAAGGAATACGTCAAGGCTGTCTATTGTCACCCTGCTTATTTAACTTATATGCAGAGTACATTGGAGAAGGCAATGGCAACCCACTCCAGTACTATTGCCTGGCAAATCCCATGGACAAAGGAGCCTGGTAAGCTGCAGTCCATGGGGTCGCTAGGAGTCAGACACGACTGAGCAACTTCACTTTCACTTTTCACTTTCATGCATTGGAGAAGGAAATGGCAACCCACTCCAGTGTTCTTCCCTGGAAAGTCCCAGGGACAGGGGACCCCGGTGAGCTGCCATCTCTGGGGTCACACAGAGTTGGACATGACTGAAGCGACTTAGCAGCAGCAGCAGCAGCAGAGTACATCATGAGACACGCTGGGCTGGAACAAACACAAGCTGGAATCAAGATTGCCGGGAGAAATATCAATAACCTCAGATATGCAGATGACACCACCCTTATGGCAGAAAGTGAAGAGGAACTAAAAAGCCTCTTGATGAAAGTGAAAGTGGAGAGTGAAAAAGTTGGCTTAAAGCTCAACATTCAGAAAACGAAGATCATGGCATCTGGTCCCATCACTTCATGGGAAATAGATGGAGAAAGAGTGGAAACAGTGTTAGACTTTATTTTGGGGGGCTCCAAAATCACTGCAGATGGTGATTGAAGTCATGAAATTAAAAGATGCTTACTCCTTGGAAGGAAAGTTATGACCAACCTAGATAGCATATTGAAAAGCAGAGACATTACTTTGCCAGCAAAAGTCCGTCTAGTCAAGGCTATGGTTTTTCCAGTAGTCATGTATGGATGTGAGAGTTGGACTGTGGAGAAAGCTGAGCGCTGAAGAATTGATGTTTTTGAACTGTGGTGTTGGAGAAGACTCTTGAGAGTCCCTTGGACTGCAAGGAGATCCAACCAGTCCATTCTGAAGATCAGCCCTGGGGTTTCTTTGGAAGGAATGATGCTAAAGCTGAAATTCCAGTACTTTGACCACCTCATACGAAGAGTTGACTCATTGGAAAAGACTCTGATGCTGGGAGGGATTGGGGACAGGAGGAGAAGGGGATGACAGAGGATGCGATGGCTGGATGGCATCACCGACTCAATGGACGTGAGTTTGATTGAATTCCAGGAGTTGGTGATGGACAGGGAGGCCTGGCATGCTGCATTTCATGGGGTTGCAAAGAGTCAGACATGACTGAGGGACTGAACTGAACTGAACTGAAAGAAGAGAAGTATATTTAGCAGCTCCCCCAAAATGAATTCTAGATTGGCTATAGAGAGAGCTAAGAATAATTTTTAAATTCTCTAAAGTTTTAGGAATTGATGATACCATCCTCTGAAAGTGGAACATTATTGAAAATCAATTTGAGTAACAGATAGTTCTCTACATCCCCCATCTCCAGCAAAATAAATTAAAAAAACAAATAGATAATTGAATTTTATTCTTAAATATAGGCTCTTTGGACTGCCAAATATGAGAAAAAGATAATAGCTACACTTTTATAGCACTTACTGTGTGCCTGTTATTTTCTAAGCATTTTTATTTCTTGTAAATTTATTTACTCACTTCATCTTTACCCTGGCCCTATGAGATAGACTTGTATCCTCAAATTACTGATGCAAACAACACCAACAAGGGAGAAACAAGTGACACACTGGATGCTGAGACATCTGCATTCTCCCCATGCAACCTTCTTTCTTCTCTAAGACTCCAGAGTGCTGCAGCCAGGGCATCACCCTCTAAGCAGGAGATGGAAAGGTGCTTCTCTTGGATCCTGATAGACTCATTAGGAAAGGCTTAGAGTGACTGACAACAAGATTCCCCAACTACATGGTTAAGCCAGTCACCAGTAGGAAAACCTGTAGTTTCCCACCATGAGCTCAGTCTCCAGGCAACTCTGTAATGCAGAATTACCAGGCATCTGGGGAAAACGGCTAATAGTAGCTTAAAGACAAGACAAAAGAAAATGAAAAAACAACTTAAAAATCATTTAAGAGAAAATAAAGATCTTACAGATGTAAGAAGACAAAATAATTCCCACTACTCATCTGTTTCCTATCCATCAAATAAGTAACAGAAGATATTTTGATCATGAAGCAATAATATTATTTTTAAAAATAATTCTTAGGTAAGTGTTATGTTAGTTTCTCAGTCATGTCTGACTCTTTGGAACCCTGTGGACTGTAGCCCACCAGGCTCCTCTGTCCACAGCATTCTCCAGGCGAGAATACTGGAGTAGGTAGCCATTTCTGACCCAGGGATTGAACCCAGGTCTCCTGCATTTCAGGTGGATTCCTTACCTGCTGAGCCACCAGGGAAGCCCATTCTCAGATAAAGAGGCATTTTAAATGTATACGTTCAATATCTAAAAACTCAATAGAAAGGTCAGGATATAAAAATTTAGAAAATCTTTTAGAAAATAATGTTAAAATACAGAAATAGGAAGTGCAAGAGAAGAGATAAAAGAGAATTTGAAGACCAGTTCAGAAAGTCAAACATCCAAATAATAGAGGATCCAAAAGAAAGAACAAGGTGGAAAGGCAATAATTATCAATAAAATAATTCAAAAACATTTCTAGAAATGTGTAGGTAACTTCCCAAACAGTTAGAGCCCACTGGTAGAGCTATAATAGCTTAAAACAGATCCACACCAAGACACATAATTTGAAAATTCAGAGAACTTCAAAGAGAAGAGCTAAGTTTTGAAGAGGAAAATAATCACATGTAAAGGATTGGGAAACAGAATATCATTAAACTTCCTAGCATCAACATCAGAAGCTAGAAGAAACCAAAGCATGGACCTCTTTCAATCAAGTGTGAGGGTAGAACAGCGATGTTTTCAGGAAAGCAAGTTCCAAAAAATTTACTTCCCATGCATTCTTTCTCATGCATAGACTTCTTCCTACTGAAAGATGTGCTCCCCTAAATTGAAAGAGTAAACCAATACAGAGGAAGGAATGCAAGGCAGAGAGCCGACCCACAAGAGGTTGGGATCCAGGATAAGAAATGTGCATGGAACAAAGCGATAGTCAGTCTTGTTTGGAGGAGTATGTCAGAAGATTCCTCATGTGATTTCTTCAGAAAGAGAAAACTGACAGAGAACTTGATAAATGTGAATATGTAAAGCAGACTAAGACACTTGCCAAGGAGACTGTGGTGGAATTAATAAGTACATAGAAAAGCAAGCAAAAAATAAATAGCAAGAGCAAAAACCAACAACAATAACAAAAAATGTCAGGGAACAGATGTTGTGTAGGAAAGAAAAATAGCATACTTTACTACATTGTTTTACTGAAAATTATATTAGTATACATATGCTGATATAAACATAAAATAACTTCAAAATTGAAATTATATTGAGAAATAGGAATAAAAAGAAACCATCAGGAGATAAGAGTATAGAAAGCATAGAGTTAAAACTTTTTTTTCCAAAAAAGAAGTCAGTTCAGTTCAGTTCAGTCGCTCAGTCGTGTCCGACTCTTGCCACCCCATGAATCGCAGCACGCCAGGCCTCCCTGTCCATCACCAACTCCTGGGGTTCACGCAGACTCATGTCCATTGAGTTGGTGATGCCATCCAGCCATCTCATCTTCTGTTGTCCCTTTTCTTCCTACCCCCAATCCCTCCCAGCATCAGAGTCTTTTCCAATGAGTAAACCCTTCGCATGAGGTGGCCTTAGTACTGGAGTTTCAGCTTTAGCGTCATTTCTTCCAAAGAACATCCAAGGCTGATCTCCTTTAGAATGGACTGGTTGGATCTCCTTGCAATCCAAGGGACTCTCAAGAGTCTTCTCTAACACCACAGTTCAAAAACATCAATTCTTCAGCGCTCAGCTTTCTTCACAGTCCAACTCTCACATCCATACATGACTACTGGAAAAACCATAGCTTTGACTAGACGGACCTTTGTTGGTAAAGCAGTCTCTGCTTTTCAATATACTATCTAGGTTGGTCATAACTTTCCTTCCAAGGAGTAAGCGTCTTCTAATTTCATGGCTGCAGTCACCATCTGCAGTGATTTTGGAGCCGCCCAAAATAAAATCTGACACTGTTTCCCCATCTATTTCCCATGAAGTGGTGGGACCAGATGCCATGATCTGTGTTTTCTGAATGTTGAGCTTTAAGCCAACTTTTTCACTCTCCTCTTGCACTTTGATCAAGAGGCTTTTTAGTTTCTCTTCACTTTCTGCCATAAAGGTGGTATCATCTGTGTAACTGAGGTTATTGATATTTCTCCTGGCAATCTTGATTCCAGCTTCTGCTTCTTCCAGCCCAGCATTTCTCATGATGTACTCTGCATATAAGTTAAATAAGCAGGGTGACAATATACAGCCTTGATGTACTCCTTTTTCTATTTGGAACCAGTCTATTGTTCCATGTCCAGTTTTAACTGTTGCCTCCTGACCTGCATACAGGTTTCTCAAGAGGCAGGTCAGGTGGTCTGGTATTCCCACCTCTTTCAGAATTTTCCACAGTTTATTGTGACCCACACAGTCAAAGGCTTTGACAGTCAATAAAGCAGATATAGATGTTTTTCTGGAACTCTCTTGCTTTTTCCATGATCCAGCGGATGTTGGCAATTTGATCTCTAGTTCCTCTGCCTTTTCTAAAACCAGCTTGAACATCTGAAAGTTCATGGTTCATGTATTGTAGAAGCCTGGCTTGGAGAATTTTGAGCATTACTTTACTAGCATGTGAGATAAGTGCAATTGTGTGGTAATTTCAAGGCAAAGGCTAGTAGAGTTTTGCCAAGAGAACGCACTGGTCACAGCAAACACCCTCTTCCAACAACACAAGAGAAGACTCTTCACATGGACATCACCAGATGGTCAACACCAAAATCAGATTGATTATATTCTTTGCAGCGAAAGATAGAGAAGCTCTATACAGTCAGCAAAAACAAGACCGGGAGCTGACTGTGGCTCAGATCATGAACTCCTTATTGCCAAATTCAGACTTAAATAGAAGAAAGTAGGGAAAACCACCAGACCATTCAGGTATGACCTAAATCAAATCACTTATGATTTTACAGTGGAAGTGAGAAATAGATTCAAGGGACTAGATCTGATAGAGTGCCTGATGAACTAGGGATGGAGGTTCGTGACATTGTACAGGAGACAGGGATCAAGACTATCCTCATGGAAAATGAATGCAAAAAAGAAAAATGACTGTCTGGGGAGGCCTTACAAATAGCTGTGAAAAGAAGAGAAGCGAAAAGCAAAGGAGAAAAGGAAAGATATAAGCATCTGAATGCAGAGTTACAAAGAATAGCAAGAAGAGATAAGAAAGCCTTCCTCAGTGATCAATGCACAGAAATAGAGGAAAACCACAGAATGGGAAAGACTAGAGATCTCTTCAAGAAAACTAGAGATACCAAGGGAACATTTCGTGCAAATATGGGCTCAATAAAGACAGAAATGGTATGGACCTAACAGAAGCAGAAGATATTAAGAACAGCTGGCAAGAATACACAGAAGAACTGTACAAAAAAGATGTTCACGACCAAGATAATCACGATGGTATGATCACTCATCTAGAGCCAGACATCCTTGAATGTGAAGTCAAGTGGGCCTTAGAAAGCATCACTACGAACAAAGCTAATGGAGGTGACAGAATTCCAGTTGAGCTATTTCAAATCCTGAAAGATGATGCTGTGAAAGTGCTGCACTCAATATGCCAGCACATTTGGAAAACTCAGCAGTGGCTATAGGACTGGAAAAGTTCAGTTTTCATTCCAATCCGAAAGAAAGAAGTCAGTTAGCATAGCCTATGGCCATGAAATTAAAAAACACTTGCTTCTTGGAAGAAAAGCTATGATAAACCCAGACAAAGTATTAAGAAGCAGAGCTATCACTTTGCTGACAAAGATCCCTCTAGTCAAAGCTATGGTTTTTCCAGTAGCCATGTATGAATGTGAGAGTTGGACCAGGAAGAAGGCTGAGTGCCAAAGAAGTGATGGTTTTGAATTGTGGTGTTGGAGAAGGCTCTTGAGAGTCCCTTGGACTGAAAGGAGATCAAACCAGTCAATCCTAAAGGAAATCAGTCCTAAATATTCATTGGAAGGACTGATGCTGAAGCTGAAGCTCTAATACTTGGGCCACCTGACGGGAAGAACCGACTCATTGGAAAAGACCCTGATGCTGGGAAAGATGAAAGGCTGGAGAAGAGGACAGTAGAGGATGAGATGGTTGAATGGCATCACCGACTAATGGACATGAGTTTGAGCAAGCTCCAGGAGATGATGAAGAACAGGGAAGTCTGGCGTGCTGCAGACCATGGGGTCGCAAAGAGATGGACATGACTGAGCAAGTGAACAATAACAAAACTAAAATATCATGAAATGACAAATCAAGTATGTTATTTAGGGAGATGGTGATAAATCCCAAAATAGTAAAATTGGTGAAAGGGAGACATGTGTGTTTGAGGTAGGAGTTTCTGTTATTTTTTTTCTTATAAAATTTGCAAATTACTTAACCCTTAAGTTATATGTATGCATAACTATGACAAAAACTGTAATTTAACACAGAAAAGATGTTCTGCAATATCCATACTGTTCATTTGCTTGATTCTTGATATAATCTATTCTTTCTAATAAGAGAAAACTAGTACTTTACCTTCATCATTCTTTACTACTTCAGAGGAGTTATTGAATTTTAGAAACTTAAAGCATAATGTTAGCTATAAGGACCATTTAGAATTTGTTTCTAAATATAATAGTTTTATGTTTATATTATATATATATATACACACACAAGAAAATTTCAGGTGACAGATGTTGATAATCCAACAAGCTACAGGAGGAAAAGAGTACCAAGTTTTAAATGCCCCCAAGAGCTGTGAGGATACAGTAAGAAGTCTGCTACCAAGAAGAGGGTCTGACCTTGCTGCTATGCTGATCTTGGACTTGCAGCCTCTAGAACTGTGAGAAATTTCTATTCAGTTGATAAAGAATCCACCTGCAATACAGGAGACTCTGGTTCGATTCCTGGGTTGGGAAGATCCACCTAGGAAGGAATAGGCTGCCCACTCCAGTATTCTTGGGCTTCCCTTGTGGCTCAGCTGGTAAAGAATCCGCCTGCAATGCGGGAGACTTGGGTTTGATCGCTGGGTTGGGAAGATCCCCTGCAGAAGGGAAAGGCTACCCACTCCAGTATTCTGGCCTGGAGAATTCCATGAACTGTATAGTCATGGGGTCACAAAGAGTAGGACAAGACTAAGAGACTTAAAAATATATAAATAAATAAGCCACCTGCTCAGCAGTATTTTGTTATAGCAACCTGAACAGATTAAGTCACTGAGATTCTGTGTCAGTGGGGATCTTGTCCAGTGCACTGAAAAATAATTAGGGACAGGAAGAAGGCTGGCTTTATAGAAAAAGTCATTGTGGGTCTCAAGAATATTCAGAACTTGATCACAACACTTTGATATTTGCACTGAAAAAGAAAAAGTCACTGTTCACTCTCATTTGTATTCTGAAACACAGATAACATGAGAGAGTGAAAAGGCATCTCAGGCAAGCATTGAATGACACATTAGTGATAATGTCATATTTATCTGACACTTTCTCTAATACTACTGTATATGATCAGAATACAGTATATTAGGACTTAAAAAAGCACTAGAAACATTCCTATATGTATCTGTTGACCCAACAAGTTCACTACTAGGAATATTTCTCCCAAAATTTCACATACTTACAAAAATATATACACAAGGATGTACATTACAATATTATAGCTAAGATAAAAAGGAAGAAAACAAATGTTCATTAACTTTAGAATTTTCAATTGATCCAACTGAATTATAGAATATTAAAAATCCCTTTGAATGTGCATACTTATACAAGTCTTAAACATATATATTAATACATCCAAGATTTTTGGAAATAATTTTTTAATTTTGTTTATTTATTTGGGGCTGTGCTGGGTCTTCATTGCTGTGTGGGCTTTCCGCTAATGGCGAAAGCAGGAGCCAGGGCTTCTCACTGCAGCGGCTTCTCGTTGTGGAGCACGGGCTCTAGGACACACACGCTTCAGTGGTTGCAGCACATGGGCTCAGGAGCTGGGGCTCCTGAGCCTAGAGCACAGGCTAAATAGCTGCAGTGCCTCGGTTTAGTGGCAGCTCGGCATGTGGGATTTAACTTGTGTCTCCTGCATCGGCGGGCAGCTTCTCTACCAGTGAGCCATCAGAGAAGCCCCCAAGATATTTTTTAATGAAATAACTTTTAAAATATTTTACTGTATCTCATTTATGGTTTTGAAAGATCTGTATGTATGCACACATGTGAATTTCAATGGCTAGAATGGGCTCTAGAAGAATGCACACCGCTTTCTGATAGCGATTACCTCTGAGAGGGTTAGTTATACAGGAAGGGTGAGTGTTTAGAGAATCTGTGTATACACTTTGGTGACAGCCCTCCTAAGTCTGAATCCTGGCCACTTGCTGTATGTCCTCTCTAGATCCTTCAGTCTCCTCATCTCTAAAGTATCTGGGTGCCTGTGAGTATTGCTTTGAACAGAGACAGCGCATAATCAACATTATATGAATTAGCAAGTATGAAACAAAGGTTCATCAGCATTATTAAGGGAGAATTTTAGTTTTCATTCTGAAATTGCTGTTTTATTTAACTCTTGTACAATAGATCAATGTACTAGCTTATAGTCTAAAATAAACAAATCCAGAAATTTTGATGTAATTGTTCTAATAACGATGGAATTGTGT
The DNA here is from genome assembly GCA_006410935.1 of Redunca redunca. Taxonomy (NCBI): domain Eukaryota; kingdom Metazoa; phylum Chordata; class Mammalia; order Artiodactyla; family Bovidae; genus Redunca; species Redunca redunca. The sequence continues at coordinate 604,242 of SJYQ01084880.1, forward strand.
AACAATGTCGAGGCATTAAGTTCCAAGACCTCCTGCCCATTCACTGCTAACTGAACTAAACTACTCAGAGTAAATCATTGCTCCTCTACTATCTCAAGGGCAGGAAATTATTGCTCTTTCCCCTTTATGAATCCCACAGTGCTGTGTACACAGCGGGTGTGCGCTAAATGTTTGCTGATAATGATAATGGTGGGGATGCTGACAGCTGTGACACACTATAAAGCTTAATTTAAAAGCCATCAGGAAAATGTAACACAAAATATGGCCCTTCTGAATTTTGTCTGCATGGGAAGCAAATTCTGTTAGCTTATTAATAAAGTAATTCAGTACACATTGTACTATTGATTGCTTTGGTACCATCTGAGTTTTTGTTCATTCGGATGATCTAATTGTTATTTCAGATGATTCAGAGGGCAAGGCAAGGCCCATGTCTATTATTTCAGTATTAAAAATCGGTTTCCTGTAAGCATTTTCTAAATTAAATGCACAAAATAGATATTATCAACTAAATTATGTTTAATCCCTACAGCAAAGCTTTGCAGCAGTGTAACTGTTTTCTGTTTCCTTAAATTGCAGTGGTACTTTGTTTCTGCAGTGACCTACTCCTTTTCTGTGTGTTTCAGCCAACCACATATGGAGAGAATGACTTTATTGGAAGCATGATGGTGCCTCTCTCTTCTGGCTCCATCCACATTTTGGGGAGTGGGGGTCTAACTATTTGTTTATAGAGTACACTGCCTCTCATCTGCAATCACTGAAACACCAGCAAGGTAGCATATCTATGACAATTATCCTTCCTATCAGCAAAACGCGAAATTAATCTTTAGTGATGAATCTCCGTCTCCTTGATGCTGGTGTGGTGGTGACTGCGGTGATGGGAAGAGACTCCGCAGTGAACAATACAGAGGTGGTACACTGCAGGGAACAAGAGCCAGGGCTATGGCATATAGGTGGTCTTTTCCCAAGGGGAGAGTCTCCCTCCATAACTATACCATCAGCATCTAGGCAAGAAAGGAAAACAAGGCTAGTTATCTGGACAGAGAAATTTTTTTAAGTTAATTTTATGGTTTTTGACTTTTACGGTAGTAAAAAACACATAACAAAATGTACCATCTTAACCATTCTTAAATGTACAGTTCAGTAAAGTTATGACAGTTTTGTGAAACAGATCCCCAGAATTGTTTATGTGCTCTATGTGCTACTTTATTTTATTTTTTTAACTTTTTACTTTGTATTGGGGTATGGCCGATTAACACTGTTGTGATAGTTTCAGGTGAACAGCGAAGGGACTCAGCCATATGTATATGTGTATCCTTTCTTCCTCAAACTCTTTCCCATCCAGGCTGCCACATAGCACTGAGCAGAGTTCCCTACGCTATACAGTAGGTCCTTGTTGGTTATCCATTTTAAATATAACAGTTTGGACATGTCCATCCTGAACTCCCTAACTATCCCTGCATCCCACCCCTCCTCTCTGGCAACCATAAGTTCATTCTCTAAGTCTGTGAGTCGAACAGGGAAATTTTAACATAAAGAATTATGAACTAGTAATGGATATGGACTACTTAGAGGGGCAAGGAAAAAAGGCTACAGAAATAGCAGATGGAGGGAGCAGTTGCCACTCTCCGGTAGAGACAGAACACCCAGGAAGGGACAAGCTGGAAGAGGATCCTACCCGTGGCTGAGATCCAGACCTCATTGGAGAAGGTGGCCCGGTGGCTCACTGGATGACAGAAAAGTGTCCCGGGATGAGCCTGGCTGCTGGCGTGCTCATGAGACACACTGATAAACTGCCGGAGCATTAATGAGACTCACTGGAAAGTCACCCAAATGCCAGCAAAGACTGAAAGCTCCCTGGGAAACCACTTACTGGGATGATAGTGAGATTTGCAAAGAGGTCTACCCTTGGGGTGCCCATGAGGCTTCCCAGTGGGAAACCAAGCTCTGGGATGCCTTCATGATTTACTGGACAGCCACTGGCTGGGGTGGTGGTAAGATTCACTAAGAGGTTGATACCACTTGCAGCTGCACACTGAAGGCAGAAGCACATCATATCTGGGACAAGAAGCCCCCTTCTTGTGACCGTGTCCCTCCAGTGTTCTCTGTTTGCAATATTAATAGTGTCCCAGCTGGCAGAGATGTATTTGCAAGGTTGAGCTTCTGTATCGCAAAGCTGGGCAAAGAAGAGTGGATCTGGAGCTCAGAGGCGGCGCATTGATAACTGGTACAATAGCTAAGCCTGAGAGACCGCATTCAGGATCCTCTGTGCTGGTGCCATGAACAGAAGTTACCAGGAATATTGATGGTGTCTTTCATGGGCACTGGTGGATAGAGGCCATGTTGATGATTATCACACAGAGGAGCTTAGAGATACATCCTACAAGTGCCAATTCATGTAAATACAAGAGAATCTTACTGGAAGAAAACGTAAATAGCCAAACAGCAAAACACAAGTGGACCCCTCAGCCATTCAGGTATAATTGGATGAATACCATGAAAAAGGCTCCTAGAGGGGTCCACCCCAGTAATGAAGTATCCATTTAGGAAAGCAAGACAGCCAGACCAGGCAGGCTGCAGTCCATGGGACCACCAAGAGTTGGACATGACTTAGCGACTGAACAACAATTTTACAACAGAAGCTTTCTGACTCAAGAAAAGGAGTTGTGAGAAGAGTCTCAAGAATTCACTACTAGCTGGTATCATCCTGTTGATCAGTTGAGCTAACTCATACCTGCTGAACCAGCTATTGAAATACCTGGGGGAAACTATGGGGTAGTTTTTGGTGATCAAAAAAAAAAGAGCATGGGACTTCTCTGGTGGTCCAGTTGTTAAGGCTCTGTGCTTTCATGGCAGAGGATTCGGGTTTCAGTGCAAATAAAATCCCATATGCCATTGGCCAACAAACAAACAAAAGCCGTAGGAGAGGAGCCAGAGAAATAGTCTTTGGGGTCTCAGAAACATGTAGTCAGGACAAGTGGATTACCTGTAACATACATAGACTGTATACAAGATACTGGGTTGACCCAACAAAATGGATTACAGACAGATACACATGAATAGAAGAAAGAATTATCGTATAATCCCTTCACCAACAGATGAGTAAATTTACATCTGACACCATTGTGCTAAAGTACACAATCAATATCTTGACTGTCAAAAAGGGTCCATATTTTAGCTTTAAGAAAGAAAGTTCAGATACCATGGAAACTTTTTACTGGCCTAGTTTTGTTTCTGCATTGTACTGGAGATGAGGAGTAAATGTGGACAAATAAAGAAGAAACACTTCTGCTGCTTTCCATTTCTTTTTTGTATTACTTTACCTTAAGCTCCATATCCATACATTCCCTACTTTCCTTAAAGAGCTAAATTATCTCCAAGGGTCAGTGACAGACACCCTTTTCCTACAATCCATAGAAACAACCCCACAATTTGTGTGTGTGTGTGCAGGTGCACGTGTGTGTACTCTTAGATCCTAAATTCTTTACTGATATTGTAATAGAGGGATCAGTTGAAGCCTGCATATCATTCTTTCTTCTTTCTTTTATTAATAAATCACACATACCTTTTTATTCCCTTTCCCTTTTTTTTAAATTTTTATTTTAACTTTAGTTTACTTTACAATACTGTATTGGTTTTGCCAAACATTGACATGAATCCACCACGAGTGTACATGCGTTCCCAAACATGAATGCCCTCCCACCTCCCACCCCATAACATCTCTCTGGGTCCTCCCCATGCACCAGCCCCAAGCATCCTGCATCCTGCATCGGACATAGACTGGCGATTCGTTTCTTACATGACAGTATACATGTTTCAGTGCCATTCTCCCATCTCATCCCACCCTATCCCTCTCCCCCAGAGTCCAAAAGTTCACTCTATAGATCTGAGTCTCTTTTGTTGTCTCGCATACAGGGTCATCATCACCATCTTTCTAAATTCCATATATGTGCGTTAGTATACTGTATTGGTAAATCACACATACCTTTACTCAAGTTTGAGCAGGCACAAGGCCACCCAGCTAGACTGCATTTCCCTGACTTCACTGGCATTTAGTTGTGGCATTGTTACCCAAGTCCCACAAAGGGAATGAGAACAGCAGGAATTTGTGCATTTGCCTGGTGCTTCCAGGACTCCCCTTCCCCTCTTTTCTCCTGTCTTACTTACTGGCAGCTGGAGCAGTCACCTTCTAGAGATGGAAGTCACATGTTGAGGAGGACGAACATACACATCTCATCTGTCACTTGGCCTTCACAGAGCAGAGATATTCCATTAAAAAGAATCAGACAACTTTGCACTCGCTATCTGTTTGCCGTATAACACAGGGAGCTCAGATTGCTGCTCTGTGTAATCTAGAGGGGTGGAATGGCGGCGGTGGGAGGGAGGTGCAAGAAGGAGGGGACATATGTGTACTTACAGCTGATTCATGTTGTTGTACAGCAGAAACTAATACAACATTGTAAACCAATTATCCTCCAATTAAGAATAAATTTTAAAAGAATCAAACATTTATTTTATTTAGGCTCCTTCATTTTAGGCCTCAGTTGTAACAAAGTAACTTATACCCTGACTACAAATATTAAACTATAGACAACTGCCAACCTAACTTATGATGCTGTACTAGGAGAGGTATGAAATTCTGAAGTCCTTAGTATGTATGTTTCATCTAATTCAGTCTTATACTTACATCTAGTTATGCCCACTTATTGTACAAAATTTCAGCTGCTTCCCAGACATCTGGCTTTTTGTTAACACAAATCTGGCTGATATTTATTTTCAGTTCACCAGGTGTTAATGTATGATATTTTTCAGGTCACTCACTTGTAGAAATAAACTCCAAAGGTAACAAATATTACTCATTGTGTTCAAGAGGCCAGAATAACTCATAAGCAGTGATTCCCATTATGACAAAGTTGTGTTGACTATCATCAAAAGAAATGTTCTAGTACAAAGACCTCTAGTTTTATTGACTGATTTGGTGGAAATAAAACTAACGCAGTTTTCACAATGAAACTGAGACTCTATAGAAATCACCCTGTGCAAAGGCATGATTAATTAGTATGCTCCATTTAATCATCTCTCTTTTAAAAGTTGTACCAAGAATGTTTTTCCTCCCTTAGCATATGGCTAGAAAAGTATTATATTTCATGCAGCTTTGGAGAACATTTGCCATCTTTAAAATTTGAAGAGTTACAGGTCATATTCCTCTGCATTGGAAAACCCCACTAAGAAGCTAGTTGTTTATATGGTGAGATTTAAAGGCAGAAAAACTTTCATTGCCTTAAGATATCTCCTTCTCGTTATAGTAAGCCAACTCTCATTATGAATGTCTCATATATTTTTTAGAGTATTATATTTGGAAAACCCTACTCAAACTGTGATTGTGCCATTTTAAATGGATAGTAGTAATGTAGTGTATGACATGTTCATGCGTTGACAAAGATGGAATTTTTAATTACCAAGTGTTATAAAGCCAGATGGCATGAGGTTTTAGATCATAAGGGAGAAACATTTTTATATTAGGAAAAATAACAGGCTAAAAGAGCCTATCAGAAATGCTGTAGTGGGCATTGAGTCATTCAGGAAGCACTGGGACACATAGGATTGTGAGGACATCTTCTTATTGGCAGAATTTGAATGGGGTCTAGGGAATACAGGCTTCAAAGGTGGTGCTAGCGGTAAAGAACCCACCTGCCAATGCAGGAGATGTAGGAGATATGGGTTTGATCCCTGGGTCAGGAAGATTCCCTGGAGAAGGGCATGGCAACCCACTCCAGTAACCTTGTCTGGAGAATCTCACTGGCAAAGGAGCCTGTTGGTCTGCAGTCCACGGGTCACAAAGAGTCAGACGTGACTGAGTAACTTGGCATACTGGCACACACTAGGGAATATAGTAGTAACTGTATTTCTGCATATAACTGTTTTATTTATTTTGATGGCTGTATAATGTAGCAATAGGAAAATAAAAGAAAGAAATAGACTCTAAACTATTTAAGAATGGTAGGGAATTAGGTGCCAACTCAACTGGTTCAGAAAAAAATAAAGGCTGTTTGTACTGGACTTGTAACTATTCCATACATTTGTGATTGGTCAAAAAAAGTATTTTAAAAAAAAATTCAGAAATCAACATTGAAATGCTTAATCTCATTAGTGTTACTTCAGTTTATTTGTACTTCTTAAATAATAACTACTGCTTTTTAAATGTGATTCAATCTATACATGTTCAACTCTGAGTATTATCACAGAGATTAAGAGTACAGAAGCTACAACTGGGCTATCTGAGTTTGAATCCAGTTCTGTCATTTACTATCTGTGGGGTATGGGTGAATTATCTCACCTCTCTGTTCTTCAGTGCCTTATTTATAAAAGGTAGAATAAAATGAGATAACATGTGTAAAGCATTACAGTATTGACTAATACATATTTATGGCTAAATAAATTTTCCTTGGTGCCTCAGTGGTAAAGGATCCACCTGCCAGTACTGGAGATACAGTTTTGATCCCTGGGTGGGGAAGATCCCCTGGAGGAGGAAATGGCAACACACTCCAATATTCTTGCCTGGGAAATCCCACAGACAGAGGAGACTGGTGGGCTACAGTCCATGGGGTCACAAAGAGTCAGACACGACTCAGCGAGTAAACAGCAACAAATCTTAGAGTCAACACTGTTGTAGAAAGGATTCTGAGTTGTTCTGAATATACTCACAATATACTACTGTTGATACAGCAATACTAATGACAGTAATACTAATAATATATGCCAAATCCATGACTCGTATTTTTCACAATAAATCATGGTTTTCATTTTACCTACATTAAATATTAAGCTATTTCTCATAGGACTGATAACTCTATTTTCTCTTTCAGGACTTTCAAGGTGATATATGAGAGATATAGAAATAGAACCATTTTTAGGGAAGAATTTGAAAACTGCTTGAAACTGGGAGTTAAGGGCTGTGTGCTTTCGATAATAACACACTTGGGACAGTACTTCATAAGGTTATACGAGCCAGCTCAGACTATAAAAGCAATACTGGAGGCTGCCTGGCTTCACACTATTTTCTGGGAAAGCTGTGTTAATGAAATGCAGTCTCAATTCCTTGGGCTGGTGATTTTTGGTTTGTTATCAAAGAAATATAGAAGGTTTCCTGCCCAAAACCCTTATGCCGAGAATTCAATGACCTTCACAGAACAGGCTCAGCAAATTCCCATGATGTCAGTCCCTTGGGCAGTTTTCTGAGACAGCAGGTCATGGCAGGGGCTTCTTGGCAATATTCCACAAAGTGGGGGAAGCTTCGAAGTGGGGGAGCAGCACTGTTCACACAATAAGTAAATAAATCACACTGAGTCTATCTAGTACTATCATAGACTTTTATTTCATTAAAGAATCCCTAGATAATATTTTTTTCAGTAGAAACAGATATCTGTTTTCATACTAGATCAAGCTGTTCTGACTCAGATAATCAGATCCCAAAACAGGAGTTTAATGAGACAGGTGAAGGGCCTAGAGTATCATCTCCTATGAAGGCATGCCTTGTTAGAATGTAGAATTAGCTCAAAAAGAAGTGGTAGGTTCATTTGTTTTGTTTCCTAGATTCCACACATAAATGAAAACAGACCATATTTGTCTTTCTCTATCTGACTTATTTCACTTAGCATAATACACTCTAGGTCCATCCATCTTGTCACAAATGGAAATATTTCATTCTTTTTTATGGCTGAGTAATTTTTTTTAATATACCACACCTTCTTTAAGTACAGTCATCCACTGATGGACACTTATGTTGCTTCCTTATCTTCCTATTGTAAATAATGCTGCAATAAACATGGGGCATATATATTTTAAAAAGTTAGTGTTTTCATTTTCTGCAGATAAATGCCAGGAAATGCAATTGCTGGATAGCATAGTAGTTCTATTTTTAATTTTTTAAAGAAAACTCCATCCTGTTTTCCATAGTGGCTACACTAATTTACATTATCATCAACAGTGCACAAGGGTTTCCTTTTCTCCACCAATACTCTCACCGATACTTATTATTTCTTGTCTTTTTTATAATAATGATTTTGACAGATATGTTGTGATATCTTATTGTGGCTTTGATTTGCATTTATCTGATGACCACCCCCAAGGAAAAAAAAGCAAAATGGCTGTCTGAGGAGGCCTTGCAAATAGCTGTGAAAAGAAGAGAAACATGTATACTATCATGTAAGAAACGAATCACCAGTCTATGTCCGATGCAGGACGCAGGATGCTTGGGGCTGGTGCATGGGGAGGACCCAGAGAGATGTTATGGGGTGGGAGGTGGGAGGGGATTCATGTTTGGGAACGCATGTACACTCGTGGTGGATTCATGTCAATGTATGGCAAAACCAATACAGTATTGTAAAGTAAACTAAAGTTAAAATAAAAAGAAAAGGAGAAAAGGAAAGATATAAACATCTGAATGCAGAGTTTCAAAGAATAGCAAGCAGAGATAAGAAAGCCTTCCTCAACGATCAATGCAAAGAAATAGAGGAAAACCACAGAATGGGAAAGACTAGAGATCTCTTCAAGAAAATTAGAGATACCAAGGAAACATTTCATGCAAAGATAAGCTTGATAAAGGACAGAAATGGTATGGACCTAACAGAAGCAGTAGATATTAAGAGTTGGCAAGAATACACAGAAGAACTGTACAAAAAAGAGCTTCATGACCAAGATAATCATGATGGTGTGATCACTCACCTAGAGCCAGACATCCTTGAATGTGAAGTCAAGGGGGCCTTAGAAAGCATCACTACGAACAAAGCTAGTGGAGGTGACAGAATTCCAGTTGAGCTATTTCAAATCCTGAAAGATGATGCTGTGAAAGTGCTGCACTCAATATGCCATCAAATTTGGAAAACTCAGCAGTGGCCACAGGACTGGGAAAGGTCAGTTTTCATTCCAATCCCAAAGAAAGGCAATGCCAAAGAATGCTCAAACTACCACACAATTGCACTCATCTCACATGCTAGTAAAGTAATGCTCAAAATTCTCCAAGCCAGGCTTCAGCAANACTGGATCATTGAAAAAGCAAAAGAGTTCCAGAAAACATCTATTTTTGCTTTATTGACTATGCCAAAGCCTTTGACTTTGTGGATAACAATAAACTGTGGAAAATTCTGAAAGAGATGGGAATACCAGACCACCTGAACTGCCTCTTGAGAAACCTGTATGCAGGTCAGGAAGCAACAGTTAGAGCTGGACATGGAACAACAGACTGGTTCCAAATAGGCAAAGGAGTACGTCAAGGCTGTATATTGTCACCCTGCTTATTTAACTTATATGCAGAGTACATCATGAGAAACGCTGGACTGGAAGAAACACAAGCTAGAATCAAGATTGCTGGGAGAAATATCAATAACCTCAGATATGCAAATGACATCACCTTTATGGCAGAAAGTGAAGAAGAACTAAAAAGCCTCTTGATGAAAGTGAAAGTGGAGAGTGAAAAAGTTGGCTTAAAGCTCCACATTCAGAAACGAAGATCATGGCATCTGGTTCCATCACTTCATGGGAAATAGTTGGGCAAACAATGTCAGATTTTATTTTGGGGGGCTCCAAAATCACTGCAGATGGTGACTGTAGCCATGAAATTAAAAGATGCTTACTTCTTGGAAGGAAAGTTATGAACAACCTAGATAGCATATTGAAAAGCAGAGACATTACTTTGCCAACAAAGGTCCGTCTAGTCAAGCCTATGATTTTTCCAGTGGTGATGTATGGATGTGAGAGTTGGACTGTGAAGAAAGCTGAGTGCCGAGGAATTGATGCTTTTGAACTGTGGTGTTGGAGAAGACTCTTGAGAGTCCCTTGGACTGCAAGGAGATCCAACCAGTCCATTCTGAAGGAGATCAGTCCTGGGATTTCTTTGGAAGGAGTGATGCTAAAGCTGAAACTCCAATACTTTGGCCACCTCATGTGAAGCATTGATTCATTGGAAAAGACCCTGATGCTGGGAGGGATTGGGGGCAGGAGGAGAAAGGGACAACAGAGGATGAGATGGCTGGATGGCATCACTGACTCGATGGACATGAGTTTGGGTGAACTCGGGAGCTGGTGATGGACAGGGAGGCCTGGCGTGCTGCGATTCATGGGGTCACAGTCGGACACGACTGAGCGACTGAACTGAAGTGAACTGATGACTAGTGATGTTGAGCATCTTTTCATGTGCCTCAAACAAGCAAATATAGCAAAACAGAAAAATAACCCACAGGTACAGAAAGCATACTAGCAATGGCCAGAGAAGACAGAGTAAGAGTATGAGCTAAATAGATGAAGGAGATTAAGAAGTACTTTACTACCAGTTGTAAGATAAATCAGTCACAGGGATGTAATGTATGGCACAGGGAATATAATTAATAATATCAATAACTTTGTACAGTGCATAATGTATAAAAATATCAAATCATGTATAAAAATATCAAATCACTATTTTCTGTATACCTGCACCTGAAACTAATATAATATGTCAACTATACTTCAATTAAAATAAGGAAGCAGTGGATGAAAGGTGGAATACTACTACCACAGAACTTCCGAAGACTCTGGTTTGCTATACACACAGCTAATGGATTCATCCTGTATTGCCTGTTCTCTTTCCTGGTGGTTTAGTCATTAAGTCATGTCCAACTCTTTGCAACCCCATGGACAATAGCCTTACAGGTTCCTATGTCCATGGGATTCTCCAGGCAATAATACTGTAGTGGGTTGCCATTTCCTTCTCCAGGGGATCTTCCCAATCCAGGAATCAAAACTGGGTCTTCTGCATTGCAGGCGGATTCTTTACCAACTGAGCTACGAGGGAACCCCTGTTCTCTTTCCTAGATTGCTAAATTTGAAATTAGCAGAAGATAAATTCACAAGATTGCATAGGAACACAAACTTTGTTTCATGCTAAGAGAGGAGAGGATGGAATTTAATAGATAGGAAGAATATTCTTCTCCTAGTAGACTTTTGCTATTCAACATTTATTCTGCATTTACCTCCTCTAAGTTCTTTGTTAAAATAATACTCCCACTTAGGCTATAGGACTTAAGGTTAATGTTTATTTTTAATACTTTAAGGTTAATAATATTCTATATCTAAAGCATTTTGCACACAGTGACTGACACATTGTAGGTGTTCCATTGTACACTTACAATTTTTATTTCACTCTTTAATTTCGGTCAGGCAGACAGTTGGTCATCAGCCAAAAAAATTGTTTTTTCTTTCCTGCCCTCTGGGGTTATTGGCCTTTTGCTGATCTCCTAAGATATTTTACCATTCTGTTCATCAAATATCTGCTCTAAACCATACTTTCCCTCAAAGCAAAATAATTAGAGTCAGAGAGGCACCGAGTCAAATGTTGGCAGTGTCCGTCGTATGTGTCATAGCCAAAGGATCCCATGCATCTTGGCGTCATTCCCAAGGGTATCTCTGGTATGGAGCTACTTGAATTAGACCACCTGCCTCTGGTTCTGCTGAGTGAATATTCTATTCATCTCAACAGCTTCCTTTGCTTTGATTCTACATTCACTAAGAAATCTTTACATTTTTATTTTACTTCCTATATAATTCTTCCTACAAGAAAAGAATATTTGCCACATACAATTCATTTTTTATCCCTATATTAGTTATTTCTCCCCCCAAATTAACAAATTAATATTCAGGTTTCCTATACTAATTTTGAAACTTCATTTGGGTTTGTCCATGAGATGTGGCAGGAGTCCTAAGAATAACAAAGTTCTTTCTGGGACTTCAAGGCTAGAGAAACAGACCTAGCTTCAGAAACAGACAGCAGCCACCAACCGAGGTCTTCCAAGACATAGGCTGGTGGCCTTTCCCCATGTGAGGTCGTCCTCTGTGGCCCTTGGGTAACTTGATGCACGTTACAGTATTTCTGTAGAAGACATTAGTGATAGTGCACTCTTTCCATTGGCTCTGGACTCAGACACAGATTTGGTTACTGGCTTGTCAAATGTAATCTATCTGACATGAAATGGACATTGAAGGGGTCATTGCTACAGTCGCCATACAAGACCACTGCACAGATCATACAAATGTTTCAGTCATGCTCATTATCCGTATCACAACACTGTGCAATCATTCTGCGTGTGAGGAGGACCTTGATAGTGTATATGACCTTGGCAGTATATGGTCTTAACAGTGCTCAAGTCTAGCTGCCTCCAAGCATATGGAAGCGGAGCAGTACACTGCAGGGTTGACTCCGTTTTACTCTTTTTAACTATCACTGAGATAGGCTGCCCAGTAGAAGAGCATAGGAGTTTTTTCAGATGATCAGAATGCCCTGATGGGACTAGAACTGGTTAAATTTCTTATTATTATTCTGCTTTGTTTCAGTCTTAATTTCAACAACAATGATCAAACTTATTCTTTTTTTTCCTTTGCTAATTTATTATTTATCTTCATTGCAAGCAGGTGACACAGGTAAGGTAGATTTGATTGATGAGGAAAGAAGCTTAGAAAGGATAAACAATTATACCAAGCTCAACACAGTCAATAGATGACAGAATTGGAATTTGAAACTTGAGCCAAAGATCTATGTCATGTATTAGTTTAATAGACTTTAGAACAGTGGTTCTTGCATTTCAGTATACTTAAGAATCAGTTGGGACCCTGACTACATATCAAACTAATTCAAGCTGCTAGTTCATTCTCCTCAAAACAATTGTAGTGAAACAACAATTAGAAACAAAGTTGGGGGTGGGGGGGGGGAAGGGAAGGAAATGTGGACTTGAAAATTGAAACAAAAACTGTGATAAACTTTTAGCAGTGCAAACATGTTTAAGTTGGTTAGAAATATATAGACATAATAATGGTAAGATTGGTTGGATAAGAGCTATTTAATTAACTGAATTCAGAGAAAATAATTTTTAAAAAGAAAATAGAAAATGAAAGCTAAGAGATTTAAAGAACAGAAGCAGAGGTATCAAAACTGAAGAGTAGGTACTACCAAAAAAAGGGGAGAATAATAAGCCAAGAAGAAAATATTTGAAGAAACAATATCAAGTTTGTCCAGTTAAAGTAAGATAAAAGATTGAAGGGCTTCTCTGGTAGCTCAGATGGTAAAGAATCTGCCTGCGGTGCAGGAGACCTGGGCTCGATCTGACCTGGGTCAGAAAGACCCTCTGAAGAAGGGAATGGCAGCCCACTCCAGTGTTCTTGCCTGGAGAACCCCATGGAAAAGAGGAGCCTGATGAGCTACAGTCCACAGGGTCAAAAAGAGTAGGACATGACTAATACAAAAGATTGAAAATCTAGATTGAAAAGCCTTAAAGAGAAACAGGGGAGAAAAGAAAAAGGAAAGCTTCATACCCAGACATAGTATGATGAAATTTGTAAACATAAAAGGAAATATAAAAGTTTCTGAGAGCAAGGACCAAAAAATTTTAGGAAAGCAATTTCCTGGGTTAAAGAATAGACGCATTTGTAATATTAATTGGTATTGCCACAGTTACTCACTATAGGAATTGCAGCAATTTATACTCGTGCCAGCAAAGTATAAGAGATGTCTGTTTCCTTGCAGCTCAGCAAGCATGGTGCGTTATCAGACCTGGAATTGTTGACATTTGATAAATGGCACTTCAGAGTATTTTTCGCTTACAGTGACCTCAGTATGAGTAAAGTTTTACATATTTTCACATGTCTAAAAGCCACTCGAGTGTGTGTGCTAAGTCGCTTCGGTCATGTCCAAGTCTTTTTAACCCCATGAGCTGTGGCGCGTCAAACTCCTCTGTCCCTGGGATTATCCAGGCAAAATACTGGAGTGAGTTGCCATTTCCTCCTCCAGGGAACCTTCCTGACCCAGGGATGGAACCCACGACTTTTACCTCTGTCTGCATTGGCAGGTGGGTTCTTTACCACTAGTGCTACCTGGGAAGTCCCCCAAACCATCCACATACCCTTTAATACCAACTATTTGTGTTTTTCACTCACTTTTTCATTAGGTTTTTGCTCTTTCTCAATTTTCTCCCCCATTTTGTCACTTTATTCTGAATTTGCTTATAGACAGAATTTCTGATTTTTATATGACTAAAAATTAAAATTTTCTTTTATAATGTCTGAATTTTTGATATTGTAAAGAAGGATCTTTCCACCCCACAGATACAATTCCTAGGGTTCAAAAAAAAAAACAAAACAAAACTCCTAAGCATCAACTTTGGAATTTCTGGTCCTGTTGTTCTGACATGAAGTCAAGACTCTGCTTTAGAAATCTCTCTAGCCTAACCTACCGTTTTGTCAGACACTCAGCAAGTGATGGATGGTGACAGTAACCCAAAGATCACTTGATATTAAGCCACTCGCTGGAGGAAAAGCTCTGATTCCCCAAATGTGTTAGTTCGTTGTTGTTCAGTCACTTAAGTCATGTCCCACTCTTTGTGATCCCATGGACTGCAGCACGCCAGGCTTCCCTGTCCTTCACCATCTTCTGGAGTTTGTTCAAACTCATGTCCGTAGAGTCAGGTAATGCCATCCAACCATCTCATTCTCTGTTGGCTCTTTCTCCTCCTGCCCTCAGTCTTTCCCAGTATCAGTATTTTTTTTCCACTGAATTGGCTATTCTTAACAGGTGGCCAAAGTTTTGGGGCTTCAGTATCGGTCCTTCCAATGAATATTCAGGATTGATTTCCTTTAGGATTGACTGGTTTGATCTCCTTGCTGTCCAAGGGACTCTCAAGAGTCGTCTCAACACCACAGTCTGAAAGCATCGGTAAAGTTGTGATCACTTTGAATACTTACATCACAAACACATAATTTCAGAAGTTGTGAAACTAAGGAGTCTGTGAATAAGCCTCCCTCCCACAGCCCCACTGCAAGGATTCTGCTCACCTCCTTTAGTCACTGCTGTTTCCAGATCCTAGCCCACTTAGCAAGGCGAGGCAGGGATGACAATACAACTCAGGCCACAAACAGGAAAAACAGAGGTGGCAGTACTAGAAAGAAGTTTCTTCTTTTGTTGCCCCTATTAATCTGTTCTCTACTCTCACAATGCTCTCCCCTCTCTTCCATCCATTAAAAATGCACAGATTCATTAAGCATAGCAAGCTTCTTTTCCTGGCTCCCCCTGCTCCCTCCCTGCTCACTCTATTGAGTTTTTAGACATCATTTGGTTCAGTGGTTTTCAACCCTTGCTGTACAATGAAGTCACCTAAAGAGCTTTGTAAAACTCCACTTGCTAGAGCCTCAAGCCAAGCCTATGAAGTCCGAATCTCTGGAGGTGAGGGTCCAACATGTTATCGTATCTCCTCAGGTGATTCTAAAACACAGCTGACAGTTCAGTTCCCCCTCATCTAGTTAATCAATTAACACTTCCTGCATAGTGAACAAGCAGTCTAAGGATGCAACCAGAATTTTGATAAACCTTGAGAATTGCTTTTGGAGATGGTACATTCTGGATAGAGTGCGGTAGGAAAGAATTTGTTTCCCAGAGAGTACCACGAAAAGCATGGGAAATTAGGATTAGGATTTGAAATAGCTCAGCTGGAATTCCATCACCTCCACTAACTTTGTCCTCAGTAATGTTTCCTAAGGCCCACTTGACTTCGCATTCCAGGATGTCTGCTTCTAGGTGAGTGATCACACCATCGTGGTTATCTGGGTCACGAAGATCTTCTTTGTATAGTTTGGTGAGTTCTTGCCATCTCTTCTTAAAATATTCTGCTTCTGTTAGGTCTTTGCCATTTCTGTCCTTTATTGTGCCCATCTTTACATGAAATGTTCCCTTGGTGTCCCTAATTTTCTTGAAGAGATCTCTAGTCTTTCCCATTCTGTAGTTTTCCTCTATTTCTTTCTTTGTGCTTTCTTATAAGATAAAAAGGCGGTCTTATCTCTCCTTGGTGTTCTTTGGAATTCTGCATTCAGTTGGGTGTCTCTTTCCTTCTCTCCTCCCTTTCTTCCTATCTCATTATTCCACACTTCACCCACCCCACCCCCACCCGCCTAAAGTATAGGCATCTTTTTGTTTCCCATATAGCCTACTTTTCAGACATTAAGTATCAGATATTCCTCAGTACAAGAGCTGAGAAGTCTTTTCTCAATCAATCAAATGCATTTTTCTAATATTTAAAGATGTTCGTCATGGTGAAGCAACTTAGCTCTCACTTCCTGCATGTTTAAATGTGAATGAATAGGCTAATGTGTAACTTGGATTCTATCTCTGCAGACTGGCTGCTGGTATTTATAGCTAACCTTTTAGACAATAACTGCTGTTCCAAACCTAACAATCTCATTCTGTTCACCAGAGTCTTTTCCATATCCAATGCATATGACCTGAAAATAGAATTTCCTTGATTCTAGTTGTTTTCTCCATTTTTCCATTTTGCCCTGAAGTCTTCCTTTTCACTGTTCTCCCACAAGGTAATTTTGCTCTCTTTCCAACTCAGCAATTCCAAATAACTAAAGTTTATCTTTTTGAAACAAATTTTATCTACACAGATTGAAAACATGATTGTGTTAATGACAGCATTACTTTGGTTATTGCAGAAAAACAAAATAGGTTTCCCCATATTTTTGGCCAAATGTACATCGAACCCATTCTCCTTTGATTTTATATTTTCATTTTGTATACCAAGAATAATAGATCCTTGTTTAATGTGCAGGTAACATATTTTTGTTTCAGGAGTTAGGATATAATAATTTAAGATGAGGGACTTATCTAAAAACCAGGCTCTAAAAGATTATACATTTAAATAGTCATAACATTAAAGATTATACATTTAGATATTTATAAAAATAAACTGATTCTTTATACCATAAAAGGTTTATATTTTTTAAAATACAGACAACTAAATCAGAAAACAATATTAAAATAGAGTCTATCAAATTTACCACTTTTTAAAACTTCAATTCAATTATATAAAATGCAATTGTGAACTCATTCTCATTAAAAGCTTAAAGACATTAAACAACAAAAAGTTTCTTTTACAATTAAAGATAACGAGTATATGGGGGAATTCTTATTTGCCAGTAAACAAGCTGTGAAGTTGTTGTATAAGCAAAGTTATACAAATTTGGATGACTGAAAGTTTTTAAAACACCCCCAATATGGAAATAATTTGCTAGTAAATTCTCAAATTTATCAGCATCTTGTTCTACATTTATGTTCAATATTTAATATATTTTAAAATAAAAGACTTCCTGCTCACCACATTCCCTTCTATAGCAATATGTGGCCAAAAATGTAAATTAATTTTTATGAATCATTTTTCTTAAGTTTCTTCAGTCCATTTGAATGTCTTTCACCTCCTTGTTTTATATCCTATTTTCCATGTCACTTTCCAAATGAGAAATGTCAGTCTGTTTCAGCTTTAAGAGTGTGCAGCTCTTAGATAGCACTTAGGGTTAATTGGAATTTTCTGTCTGGTTACATTGTGAAAATTAACGAGTGAGTTTATCAATAAGCCTGTGTCATCATTTCCATTTCTGCTGTTCCTCAACTTTGGTATGGGAGTCTGACTTTGATCTTTCATGATAATGATTGCCAAGTATAAAATTCTTACTATGGCAATTTTCTGGGTCATAATTTTCTTTTTTAATAAGAAAAAGATGGCATTTTAACTGGTTTATATTGTTTTATGGCACTTTAAAAAATAAATATTATGTGACTACAAAAATTAAGTGGAAAAGTTTTCATGATTAAAGAATTAAATTACCAGTTAGAAATGTGGTTTTATCTTTGGTGTAATGTCCATGTTTATGGCTGAGATAAAAAATCAACTGAATTAACTAGATGAATTTAACAGAAATGTATGTCATATTTTCTGCTTATAATTTTACAAATATTTAACAAGATCCATCCAGTACAACTTGTCAAAGAAAAGGCTTAGAAGTTGTGTTGGACAGTAAGTTTCATGCCAGTCAAGAGTAGCTTTGAAAAAGTGAATTTGTTATTTTGCTATCTTATAATAGAATATTGTGTTGGATAATCTACTCTTCTATTTACTGGTTAGGTTATATCTGATGTATTCTGTATAATCTAGTCATCACAGTTTATGTTTTCTCAAAAAGGCCAGGGTCCCATACAGTATTTCATGGAACATATTTTATCAATAGCTGTTGGGGTTCTGTGTCAGCCACTGAAGTAAACAGATTTCCTTATTGTAAGGCTTTGCAATGCTTTTAACATGCAAAGCACAGTTTACTTCTATGAGAGGATATAGTGTATACATTTTATTCCCTAAGGTAATTGACAATAGAATTCTCTTTTCATACAGAAGCTATTACCATATTGAAAAATAACCCAAGTGATAGTTGGGTTCTACAGAATACATCTGAGAAAATGCTGATACATTCGACTGGGACTTATCAAACAAGAATAACCAGCAAAGCGTTTCTCCCCTCCTGGCCTGACCTCCTCATTCACACCAGTGTCTCTCTTCTGGTCTCTTTTCTGTGACCTAGATGTTGTCTTGAAGTTTATGCTCAGATAAAAAGAAAAATTTATTTCTTGCCTTATGAAATATCTGATGCAGACTCAAGAACAGATTTGCTTGCTCAAATTTAAAAGTCAAAATTGGGATATTAGAATGTATGCAAGCTGTTGAAGGTGACATATTTACAACGTAGTGCTTTCCTTTAATGTGGAAAACTTCTATTGGAGTTACCATTTAGAGATGGAGTTTGTTACTGACTGTCTTATAGCTTCATGCATGCATGCTCAGTTGCTTCAATTGTGTCTGACTCTTTGTGACCCTATGGACTGTAGCCTGCCAGGCTCCTCTGCCCATGGGGATTTTCCAGGCAGGAATACTGGAGTGGATTGCCATGGCTTCCTCCAGGGGATCTTCCCGAACCAGGGATTGAACCCACAACTCATGTCTCCTGCATTGGCCGGAGGGTTCTTTACCATTGGTACCACCTGGGAACTCCTTCTCATAGCTTCAGATATACATAAATTTAGTTAAATTTTCTTTAAGGGTATGTGTAAAGCAGAATATCATTTGCAATGTACAAAATGACTCCAGCACATGCCAGATAATCTTTCAGTGAGCAAAAGATATATAGGAATCACAAAAATTATGAAAGTACATTTCAGAGCCTGAGAGCACCCTAAAAGCCAATCAGCACAGTCATTAACCTAATACTTTAATTCCTTCTACCCATTAAATGACTTGGTAGCTAGGGAGATGAGGTGGGAAATACCCATAGTGAGAATGTCCAAGTAGAGCTAACTGACTCAGCTGACCATCACATTCCTCTCTTTTCTGAAATATTCTAACTCTGATGTAAAGGATTAGAATTAATCCAGAATAGGAAATATCATACAATTTTACATATTGAATTTAAATAATCTTACGTCGATCTGTGCAAGGCAATTGCTGGCATTATTGCATCACTTGTTTTTAATAGAAGCTATTTGTAAGACTCTGCTCTTCTACTCACACTGCCTAGACACACCAGAGGCGGGAAATGGCTCAGAGAGGAAATGGAGAAGAGTTCATGCTTGACAAATGTCCTAAAAAATCAATAGGCAGTATGTTTAGCTTGTATTGTTTCTAATGTAGATCAATATCTGGCCTGTGGAGGGCATCTGTAAGGTTGAGAGGCTCCTGCCTGAAGCTGATGCCATCTTAAGCTTAGCCAGTTGAGAGATCGAGCCTCCCCTCCCATCTTTCATTTCTCAGATGCTATCAGTAACTTTGAAGAGTTCTTGAAATTTCCACATACACATAAAAATGTAAACAGAACTTCCAGTACATTTGGGGAATCTCTAGAGCAGAGGGAAAGAGAAGGAAATAGAGGAAAACAATAGAATGGGAAAGACTAGAGATCTCTTTAAGAAAATCGCAGATATCAAAGGAACATTTCATGCAAAGATGGGCACGATAAAGGACAGAAATAGCAAGGACCTAACAAAGGCAGAAGATATTAACAAGAGATGGCAAGAATACATAGAACTATACAAAAAAGGTCTTAATGACTGGGGTAGCCACGATGGTGTGCCCACTCACCTAGAGCCAGACATCTTGGAGTATAAGTTAAGTGGGCTTTAGGAAGCATTACTACCTACAAAGCTAGTGGAGGTGATGGAATTCCAGTTGAGCTGTTTCAAATCCTAAAAGATGATGCTGTTAGAGTGCTGCACTCTACATGTTAGCAAATTTGGAAAACTCAGCAGTGGCACAGGACTGGAAAAGGTCTGTTTTCATACCAGTCCCAAAGAAGGGCAATGCCAAAGAATGTTCAAACTGTCGTATGATTGTGCCCATTTCTCATGCTAGTAAGGTTGTGCTCTAAGTCCTTCAAACTAGGCTTCAACAGTACCTGTACCAAGAAGTTCCAGATGTACAACCTGGGTTTAGAAAAGGCAGAGGAACCAGATATCAAGTTGTCAACATTCACTGGATCATAGAGAAAGCAAGGGAATTCCAGAGAAACATCTACTTCTACTTTATTGACTACAAGAAAACTTTTGATTGTGCGGATCACAACAAACTATGGAAAGTTCTTAAAGTGATGGGAATACCAGACCACCTTACCTGTCTCTTGAGAAACCTGTATTTGGATCAAGAAGCAACAGTTAGAACCTTACATGGAACAACTGATTGGTTCGAAATTGGGAAAGGATTATGACATGACTGTATATTGTCATCCTGTTTATTTAACTTCTCTGCAAAGTACATCATGTGAAATGCTGGGCTAGATAAGTCACAAGCTGGAATCAAGGTTGTAAGGAGAAATATCAACAGCCTTGAATATGCAGATGATACCACTCTCAGGCAAAAAGCAGAGGAACTAAAGAGCCTCTTTATCAGAGTGAAGAGGAGAGTAAACAACTGGCTTACAATTCAACACTCGAAAAACTAAGATCATGGCATCCAGTTCCATCACTTCATGGCAAATAGAAGGAGGAAAATAGAAGCAATGACAGATTTTCTTTTTCTTGGGCTCCAAAATCACTGCAGATGGTGACTGCAGACATGAAATTAGAAGACACTTGCTTCTTGAAAGGAAAACTATGGCAAACAGTGTATTAAGGGGGCTTTTCTGGTGGCTCAGGTGGTAAAGAATCCACCGCAATTTGGGAGACCTGGGTTTCATTTCTGGGTTGGGAAGATCCCCTGGAGGAGGGCATGGCAATTGATCCCAGTATTCTTGCCTGGAGAGTCGCCGTGCACAGAGGAACCTGAAGGGCTACAGTCCATGGTGTCGCAGAGTTGGACATACCTGAGCAACTAAGAATTTTAGCAGTACAGACAATGTATTGAAAAGCAAAGATATTACTGCCAACAAAGGTCTGTATAGGCAAAGCTATGGTTTTTCCAGCAGTCATGTATGGATGTGAGAGTTGGACCATAAAAAAAGACTGAATGCTGAAGAATTGACGCTTTCAAATTATGGTGCTGGGGAAGACTTGAGAGTCCATTGGACTGCAAGAGATCAAACCAGTCAACCCTCAAGGAAATCAACTCTGAATATTCATTGGAAGGACTGATGCTAAAGTTGAAGCTCTAATACTTTGGCCACCTGATGCAATGAGCTGACTCTTTGGAAAGACCCTGATGCTGGGAAAGATTGAAGGCAAAAGGAGAAGAGGACCTCAGAAGATGAGATGGTTAGATAGTATCACTGACTCAGTAGACATAAACTTGAGCAAACTCCAGGAGATAGTGGAGGACAAAGAAGCCTGACATGCTGCAGTCCATGGGGTTGCAAAGAGTCAGACATGACTTAGTGGCAGAACAACTTGACTAAAAAGTCCTTGAAAAAAAGAGTTGAGGAAGTCTAGAATGAACAGAAGTCAGTGTAGAGCTGTCATCAAATGACTACCACTGTACAGACAGATCTTTATGGACTCAAAACAGGGAAACAAAGATTTAATGTAAATGTAGCCTGGGTTCAGATATGCTGATTTGGGTGCACAGTATCTCTCACTCCATTCTTCCCACTCCGCATAGGCAGGTATTTCCTGTAATGTACATAATCCCTTCATTCCCAGATTGGGGGAAGTCCTTTTCTGTTGATGCTAATGCTTTTTTGGAAAACACACACACACACACACACACGTTCTGGAATAAACACCTCCCAGATCCAGCACAAACATTCTCAGTTCCTACCTTCCTAACCACATGCAGAGGCTGGCTCTTTCCACTATGGTAAATTTTTTCGGGAAGATTATTGCCATATTTTTTCCCCAGGGCTTGACTGGAGTCACTTGAATCCACATCCAAAAAAAAAAAAAAAATCCCTAGTTTAAACTTTCAAGAAGAAGCTGTTGGATATCTGAGATCCTTTTCCTTCCAAAAAATCCTTAAATTAACTCTGTACCAAGTCCTCTGCAGAACATTCACATTGTGGAAAAGAAGGGGCTTCTACTAAATTGTGGAAGGTGAAATCAGTGTCGTGATGGACTTCCCGTTACCCTCTTTCTCCTGGAATATTTCTTGAAATGGTTATTGTCACCATGATTACTTGCCTTTCCAATTATGCCTCTAACAAAAAGAAATGAGTGCTTGTGTTTCTGTCACTGGAGTGGCTTCAAGCTGAGACTAGATGATCACTTGTCAGGAATGTTCTGGAAGTGATTTATACATCAGAGAAGTTAACTCAAATGACCAATAATCTCTTCTTCCAATTTGGAGATTGTATCTCTCCACAAGAATTTTCCAGTTTGTTAAAAATGTACTGTCTTGGGAGGGACTGTGTGTGCATTAAATTTTCTAAGAAATACTTTCATTAGACCTAAATAGCCCTTTCTCATCACAACATTTTTGTGCAACTAAGCTATCCAAAGGGAAGTGGTGCCTCATTATCTGAGCTCATTATCTTAGTACCAGAGTCAGCATTAGCCTCGGAAATACTTGTGTGATTTTGCTAGGGGTTGACAGATGGACTGATAGACAAATGCCCAGCTGCTTGTGGCAGATCTAATAGAGGAAGCTTGGCCCCCACATTCACACAGCCGGCTCCTGACAGCAGGGACCACAGAGCAGTGGACAGGGCATCTGCCTTTTCTAACTGCCATGAGCTACAAACGAGAAAGTGGAATGGAATGTTAATGTCTTAGCCAAAAGCCCGGGTGAAATATGTCAAATGCATAAAGTTAATTATATCACACATCCATTAAAATCAGAGAAAGGGACATGGGAAGAGAAAGAGAGAGACAACCCAAAATCAGCGTTTTGGAAACAATGGCCATTGCTGGTTTTACTGAATTGAATCCATTTTGTTTCAAATAATTCAGCCTTCATGTTGTTAAGGCCAAACCCATTCTTGGATCTTAAGAGATAGATTCAAATTATTCAGAGCTTAGAAAGGTTGTCCAAAGTTTGTTAGAAAACCTAAGATTTGTGTCTAATATCAAAGAGACCTGTATTCATGATTTCCAGAGTACATGAACTTTAGTAACTGATGCAAATATTGCTTTGTCCAAATGGATTGTAGCAACCTGAAATGATTTTTTCCTTGTGTTCATCTCATTTAAAATTTATTTGGCACCTATTCATTTTACTATTAAAGTAAGTCATTGTTACAGCCTTGAACATGGGCTGCATGATCCATATTGCTAATTAACACAAGATTGAAAGTTAGCAATAGTTAACAAACAAAGAAGACTAATTTAAAAAACCCAGTACTCCTCCCCATGCCCCCCCAAAAAGATGCCTTAAATTGATCTGCAATTCAATGCTCTTACAGAAAACCATTGCCTACCTTCAGGAATTGCTCAGAAAACTCTACGTGTAAAAAGTGTGATTGTAGTTTGTTTCAAAAAGCTTGAATTGAGCTCATGGACATTGA
Organism: Redunca redunca; assembly: GCA_006410935.1. Classification (NCBI taxonomy): domain Eukaryota; kingdom Metazoa; phylum Chordata; class Mammalia; order Artiodactyla; family Bovidae; genus Redunca; species Redunca redunca. The sequence goes on from SJYQ01084880.1 coordinate 627,999, forward strand.
AATGAATTCCTAGGCAATACAATGAAAGTTGTTACTACCCAGCAGAATGATAAAATTAGAAAAGCAAAATCATACAGAAAAATTGAACCCCTGAAGTTGTGTTGCTTAAAAGATAAATTTAAAGCCCTCTCAACAGAAGGAAGTCTTGCTTTGGAAACCCCCTTCTTCAGAAGCTTTCTACTCTGTGCAGGTTTATCTTTAATTTATGGACTCTCCTAGACAAAATGATATTACCACTGAAACTGGATTAAAAGCTAAGAGCTCAGTCAACAGTTATGCAGTGGATGCCTAAGGGCTTGTCAAGCCTCTCCCTGGTGGCTCAGATGGTAAAGCGTCTGTCTGCAATGAGAGACCTGGGTTCGATCCCTGGGATGGGAAGATTCCTTGGAGAAGGAAATGGCAACCCACTCCAGTACTCTTGCCTTGAAATTCCCATGGACGGAGGAGCTTGGTGCAGGCTACTATCCATGGGGTCGAAAAGAGTCAGGCACAACTGAGCGACTTCACTTTCACTTTTCTCCCACCTCTTATGTTGAGAGCTCCCACCTTCTTTTAGACTCCATCCTTCCACCCTACTTCAGCCATGTATTTACACAAGGACTGCCACTGCCGTTATATTACCTTGTTGCCCTAGCAACACGGGCACAAAGCTCAAGCTACATCAGTTAGAATCCTTACCTGATGTTTTAAAAATCAGAACAAAGAAAAGAGATTTTATTTTCTGGTGGTGGGAAATCTGGGATAATGTGGGTTCTGAAGCTGTAGACAGCCATGCTTTCATGTGTAAAGAAAACTACGGAGGAAATGAACAGAAAACACAGAGAATAGAGTACGGGAGAGAGAGAGTCCATATGATACTCAGGCCTGGATTTCCGTTTTCCCTGAAGTGCTGTCCTTAATGCTACTGACTTCCTGATTAAAAATTCCCCTTTTGGGGCCAAGCTAATTTAAATTAGTTTGCTGTTATTTGCAAACAAAAAGTTCTGAACAATATTCTTTGTGCATGACAATTGATTGATGGGTTGGAGCAGGCCAAGGTTTGGTCAGAGAAAATAAATATGCTTCCAAAAATATCTGCTATGTTCACCTTTCATGTGTTTTATCATTTGTGACCCACACAGTTGCTCCAGCCACTATGCCAATAATAACATGCTACACCAATATTTCAAGAACATCTTCCCATCTATATCCCTGTTTTCTTCAACTAATAGCTCAAAGCAAGCTTGCACAGTAAATCTCCTATCCTGGCATTCTGTCTATGGTGCACAACAAAAGAAAGTATGCTGCTGCTGCTACGTCACTTCAGTCGTGTCCGACTCTGTGTGATCCCATAGACGGCAGCCCACCAGGCTCTGCCGTCCCTGGGATTCTCCAGGCAAGAACACTGGAGTGGGCTGCCATTTCCTTCTCCAATGCATGAAAGTGAAAAGTGAAAGTGAAGTTGCTCAGTTGTGTCTGACTCTTAGGGACCCCATGGACTCCAGCTTACCAGGCTCCTCCGTCCATGGGATTTTCCAGGCAAGAGTACTGGAGTGGGATGCCATGCCTTCTCCAAAAAGAAAGTATAGACCTATCAAAAAGCCATCTCTGTTGTAGTTTTTTTGTAAGTCAGGTCATCCTGCTAATTGGCTCATAAAAGTATCTAAAATAGTGTGATCACTAACATTTCCAAAACAGGTGGTCTGATGCCACACTCAGGATTGTCTGACCATGATCCTGAGACACCCTTGGGGCTCTGTGAGTGACCTGGACCTTGGACTCTCAGCTGCATGGCTTGAATCCAAGTTCAGCTTTTTATATGACTGGTGGGACATCCTTCTCCTGGCAAGAGAAACCATACCTCCCCATAAGCCTCAGCTCTTCTAGCACTAGGCACCTGGCTCTCCCAGAGAAGGCTTATACACAACGAGCACCTGAACTCCGCTTGCCAAACCCCCAAGTGGACCATAGGTGACAAGTCTGCTGTCACACTTGATACAGAAGAGCTACCCCTTCCCTGCAGCATATAGCAGCTCCAGAGAGCTCGTCAGCCTTACCAGGCGCTCTCTGGGGCTAATGAAAGGTTGTCAAATGTCCTCTTGCTTTGCTGACCATTATTTGTATATTGTGAAAATCTACTCCTTCAGAGATAGTGTGTGACATTGCGGAGTTCTTCTCAAGCCATGTCGCACTACAAAGGGCAACCACGAAATGACCTGCCTGGCTCTACCTGTTACCTGGTGAAGTGGCATACCCTCGACAAACATCAGGCTTGGTTCTTCTTAACCACAATCCTCTCCTAATTGTGTACCAAGAATGAGTGTTCATTCATTTTATTTGTTTACTTTGACTGCACTGGGTCTTTGTTGGGCTATGTGGGCTTTTTCTAGTTGTGATGAGTGGGAGGTACTCTCTAATTGTGGTGCAGGGGCTTCTCATCGAAGTGGCTTCTCTTACTGCAGAGCATGGACTCTAGAGCATGCAGGCTTCAGTAGTTGCAGCATTGGGCTCAGTAGTTGTGAAGAATGGGTATTAGACCAGCTGCTTTTTATGTCTGAACTCGAACAGCGAAAACTCAAGGACTACGCAGGAGCTGAACTTTATCAACAGGGTCTGAAACTAAAGAGGTAGTTTAAACTAAAGATGGGCTCACATCTGCCATCTCTTGGCTGAACTGAGTATCTGCTCTGATGAATTCAACTCTGCAAATCATATACCCCCTGCTCTCCAGTGCTGCATACTGTTCTAGACACTTTAGGGGATTCGAAAATGAGCCGCATCTCTCTCTGTAAACAGACCTTGGTGTGATCACAGATATTATATTCTTGCAGCAGCTTGCTTGTTTAGTGCTTGAACTTTTTTCACATCGGGAAGACTAATGTCTGGCCTTTTCCAGACAGATAAACAGCTCTGTGCTTGGGGTAAAAATACAAACCTAACACCTCAATAGTTGCCTAACACAACTTAGAGAAGAACCAAGTTGGCTTTGGTTGGACACTAATGGCAAGTTTGGATCTTGGGAACTGAAAGTAAAAAGGACACTATATTTGACTCAGATAACTAAAGACAGGAAGGGCCTGACACCGAGTATAAATCAGTCTGCAGAGAGCACCCGAAGTCCAGGTTCTGCTCAGTCACCCAGTCTTCAAAACCAAAGGTTTTGGAACCCGAAAGACACCACAAAGTCAAAGGATTAGCAGGACTGAGCCTCAGTGGAGCTGGTAGGGGAAATGGGATGTAGACAGGAGGAGCAGAGATGGGGGCCAGAACAACCACTGCAGGCAGAGTGGCTTCTATTTCCCAGAAGACTTGGCAGTACAGGAGTCAGACTTTCAAAAGTTCAAGGCCAGGGCAGACAGAAGTAAATTTTTAAAAATTATTATTCTTGTATTTCCATCGTACCTGAATTATTCAACTTTCTTGAGGCTAATTCCAATACAGCTGAAAACAGGAAGAAGTGCTTTTGTTTCCTCACCTTGAAGAGCACAGAAGCTGCAGCTTGAACCATTCTTTTTAATCTTTCAGGCAACGTAAATGAAAGCTGTAAAGCAAATATCTTTGTTGAACAGCAAGATAAAAGTTATTTCTGAAGTGGAATGTAGAAGATGAGGTATAATATTTTGAGTTTGGAAATAATAAAGCAATTTTCTGAGAAAATTTCCTAGTAAAGTGACCTTCTGTGTTTCTGGTCAAAGCACATTTACTCATTTTTTTCATCCATCCTATGAAAAGCTTTGAATTAATGTCAACTTATTAGCTTTCACTTAAGGCAAAAATTTTCAACCTCTGATTGAAAATATGTTTCACATATTTTATCTGACATGTATTCTCTCTAGGTATCAATCTTCTAAACTGTTAACATTTAAACTAACAGTTTATAAGTTTCAAAAAGTGAAATAGCTAAAATTAATGCAAATAATGGCTAAAGAAAAAAATCCCCAATTATCAAAGAAAGATATAGTTACACTCATTTTACATACATGCCCTTTGCAGATGGATGCAATAAATATATGCTGGACCTTCCTCCATTCCAGGCACTGTTCAAAACCCAAGAGATCACCAGGGAACAAAACATGGACACAGAATAGAGGAAGTGGGAAATTAACAGCACATATGTAATGATAATAAATGGTATATAGCAATATAATGGAGAAGGCAATGGCACCCCGCTCCAGTACTCTTGCCTGGAAAATCCCATGGATGGAGGAGCCTGGAAGGCTGCAGTCCAAGGGTTGCTAAGAGTCGGACACGACTGAGCTACTTCCCTTTCACTTTTCACTTTCATGCATTGGAGAAGGAAATGGCAACCCACTCCCGTGTTCTTGCCTGGAGAATCCCAGGGATGGGGGAGCCTGGTGGGCTGCCGTCGATGGGGTCGCACAGAGTCAGACACGACTGAAGCGACTTAGCAATATAAAGCACAGATCTAATAACACAAGCATAAAATAATGGTAAATGCAATGAAGGAAAAATAAAGAAAGCCAAAGTTCTTTGGACAGCAAGGAGATCAAACCAGTCAATCCTGAAGGAAATCCACCCTGGATAGTCATTGGAAGGACTAGTGCTGAAGCTGAAGATCCAATACTTTGGCCACCTGACGTGAAGAGCCAACTCATTGGAAAAGACCCTGATGCTGGAAAAGATTGTAGGCAGGAGGAGAAGGGGATGACAGAGGATGAGATGGTTGGATGGCATCACTGACTCAGTGGACGTGAGTTTGAGCAAGCTCCAGGAGATAGTGAAGGACAGGGAAGCCTTGAGTTCTGCAGTCCACGGGGTTGCAGAGTCAGACACAACTGAGTGACTGAGCAACAAAGGGGATGGCAAGTGATAGAAATGTCATTTTAGATACAGGTTTTCTGGAAAGCAAATCTGGAACCAGTATTGTCTAAATTTTAAGGACTACTGATCTAGAAAAAGAGGTTTAATCCCAACTTGACAATTCATTGGCATTGTGTTCTCAGGAAGGTTATTGTGTCTCCCTAAACTTGAGTGTTCAAATTCATAAAGTGGGGATAAGGGAACCTCCTTCTAAGGACTGGTGTGAGTGCTTAGCCAAGCGCCTGGCACCCACAATACTCCATGAATGCTCATTATTATTATCTGAGATGCGAAACGGTGATATTTTTTTTAAAGCATTTATGCTGTACATCAGTGCTAAAATAAGGAAACTTCTTCAGCTATCATCTCATCTTACATTCCTCTGTATTTCTCCAGTATTCAGTGGGCTTGCCTTGTTTCTTAATAACTTAGTTTCTTTGGGGTGCACCTACGTCATTTTTACTGTCTCTACTCTAGCAAAATGAAGTGTATAATTGTTTAACTGCCAGAAGTTATAGTTGCCTTTTTATTTTCTTATAGCACTTCCAATATGGGAACTTTTTTTCTAATTACCAGGTTTCTTATCTATCTTCCAACTGGGCAATGCTACAGCTTACACCCAGTGGGGGGTAATTATAAGACATGAAAAGAAACAAACCTGCAAGTAAAAAGATAGCACCACATTAAAAAACAAAATAAACCAACTCTCAGATGGGATGTTTTGCAGCATTGCCACAGATAATAGATGTGCCAATTCTGAACTGATGAATCTTTTATTTTCTAAAATGCTTTTAAAGCCAAGAACGTCTAAAATGGAGGGAGACGATGGCAGACACAGCTCCTGCCTGTACTCTGCTTGACTTCACCGGTACTTCAACACCACGTCACCAGCAATGTTACTCAGCTTGATTGCATACTGCTTAAATCCCTTCACGCGCCACCTGGTTATTCAGATTACCTGGGGAAGAAATCATCCAGAAAACTACTTTCTCAGAGTAGTTTGCAAGAGAGATGAAGTGACCTGGGCCATAACTGGTGACAGAACCAGAAGTAAAAATCAAGTTCTCTGAATCCTACATCTCCATATCCATTCATTTTACACTCAGCTTCCTGCTCTGAGTGAATATGACAAAACCATCCCACAAGATAAACAAGAAGAAACACATTAAGAGAGGTGGGATGGATTTTTGTATATGGTGTGGGTTTTTCTACAAACCATCCATAAATGCCATTAATGCAGGTCATATACAGTTATAATATTATTCAAATTTATTCACTTTTGCAAAAGCATGTGTGAGAAAACAAAACATTAGTCTTCATGTTTTGATCAGTTTAACAGATAATGTGTACTGAGCAATAGCACCAAGACTACTACAAATTCTATGGAAACCAAACATCTACTAAAGAAACTGGAATATGTCACTAAGCTTTTGGTCATTGTACTATTCCAAAATAAGCTTTTGGGGTGAGATTTTGTATAGAATCTGTCTGGTGCTTGAATCCACAGCAGCCTTTTCTTTCATATTTTCTTATGTGTGTGCATGTGCTAAGTCGCTTTAGTTGTGTCCAACTCTTTGTGATCCCATGGACTGCAGCCTGCCAGGCTCCTCTGTCCCTGGGATTCTCCAGCCAAGAATACTGGAGTGGGTTGCCATTTACTCCTCCAGGGGATCTTCCCAACCCAGGGACCGAACCCCTGTCTCTTATGCCTCCTGCCTCGGCAGACAGGTTCTTTACCACTAGTGCCACCTGGGAAGCCCCTGTGTGCATAAATGGCTATATACATCTTTTAAGAGAATCCATGATGAATTCCTAATGATCATTTCAATAGGGTAAACATATACAAGAGACATCAATTATCAAAAATAAAAGCAAACAGATTCCAAATTCCACATGCCTATACACACGTAGAGTTATTGGCAAAATTCTTCAAGTATTGCTTTAAAAATATAGGTTAAAATATTGTCAGTTCTTTCATTTTGAAATAATGGTTTTTCAATTCATTTTTATAATTAAATAATAATGCAAAAGTATATTTAAGTATGTATTTCCTTATATACCCCAGGAAGGGGAGCTCCACCCTGTGTCCTGTGCTGTCATTGGTCCTGCATAACACAAACAAAAAAAGAAACATCTCACAGAACCTCTGGGTACCACTCAGAATCTTCAGTGCTATTTACAGCACAGCCTCCCCTCCAAACACCTGTTCTAATGATCAGCACCATTCAGGCCTCTGAGGCATAATTACCCATATCTCCTGCTTCATATTCTGGAAACAAAAGGCAGATGCAGGTGTGGGATTTGTGGGCTGTGCCCCTGCAGACGCTGGTGATGAATGCTACTTCAGAAAGGAGCACAGAAATGCTTGGGTAAGAGAAAAGACAAATCAATCTGCTGCTTGGATCCTGCCTCTCAAGCAGCATGAAAGCAGCACAATGTTACATACCAGCAACAAGAGTCCACTTCTAGGAAACTATTGTATAGTAAAATTTCAGAATCTGATTTTTTTTTTTCTTTGTGAGTTAGTTGCTCAGTCGTATCCAACTCTTTACAACACCATGGACCCACCAGTCTCCTCTGTCCATGGAATTCTTAAATCTAGGAAGGTATTGTATAGCAAAAATTCAGAATCTGATTTTTTTTTCTTTGTGTATTAGTTGCTCAGTCGTGTCCAACTCTTTGCAACACCATGGCCCACCAGGTCTCCTCTAACCATGGAATTCTCCAGGCAAGAATACTGGAGTGGGTTTCCATTTCCCTAAATCTTTAAAAAAAACTTAAAAAAATTTATTTTATATTGGAGTATAGTTGATTAACAGCAATGTGTTAATTACAGGTGCAGAGCCAAGTGATTCAATTATATCCATACAAGTATCCATTCCCATTCTTTTTCAAATTCTCTTCCCCTGTAGGTTATTGCATAATATTGAGCTTAGTTCTTTGTGCTATACAGTAGATCCTTGTTGATTGTCTGTCTTAAATACAGTTGTGTGTTCATGTCAGTCCCGAACTCCCAGTCTGTCCCTCCCCCCTCCACTACTCTTTCCCCATGGTAACCATAAGTTGGTTCTCTAAGTCTGTGAGTGTTCCTGTTTTGTAAATTAAATCATTTGTATCATTATTTTAGATTCTACATATAAGTGATATATATTCAAAGAGGTGCAAGAATTTTTATCTGAGAATTTTTGTATATTTAAAAAGGAACAACCTAGATTCTCAACAGTAAAAGTATGATTTAAGATAAGTATACACGAATATGATGAAATACTGCGACCAGATTTCTTTTTATGGCTGCACGGGATCTTCCTTACTTTGCTCAAGCTTTTTCTAGTTGTGTTCTCTTTGTTGTAGCGCTGAGACTTCTCATTGCAATGACTTCTTTTGTTGCAGAGCATAGGCTGGAGGTGCTCGGGCTTCAGTAGCTGCAGCACACTGGCTTAGTTGCTCTGCTCTAAGTGGAATCTTCCCAGACCAGGAATTGAACCCATGTCCCCTGCATTGGCAGGCAGATTCTTATCGACTGCACTGCCAGGGAAGTCCAGATTTTTTTAAAATTATGTTTTTAAGGAATATTTATTGACTTAAGATAATATTCAGGGGAGATAAAGGAGATACAAAAAGTGTGTTTCATGTGATCTCAAATTTTAAAAGGTATATATTGTTAAAAGACAATTCAGAGAGCTTTACTTAACATGAATATTTTATTGAGCAAAGAACAGACAGTTTGCAAACAGGGTGACTTCAAACCCAAAGTGATATGAAGTACAGAAACATGACATTTCAGAAAGGCTTATAAAGTGAAGATGAGGAAATTGCTTAACCTTCATAATTATTGGTTATTACGATAGAAGTTTCCAGATGGCAGGGATTGGTTAAAAATGACTCATACTATTTTTGGAAAATGAATTTTGTTTCATTTATAAACAGAGGCATTTATAAGAAATAACCTAAGTTAAAAGTTGTTTAAGTGATTTTGTCCACGTGGGGGATCTTTAAGCCTGGTCTCCATTTTATTGTATTTTATCAATATGGAAAATATATATCAAAACTACTCATGGTAGGTAACGAGTTTGAATAAGTGAGGGTCAATCAACAGGACTCAGTTAATAGCTGCTTACAACAGGAGAATATTTATTGTTAAAGTCTAGAGGTAAGCTCTAATAGTAGTCATTCAACCACTCAACTCTCTAGCCAATGATCATAGTTTTTTCTAGTCTTTTGTTATATTGTGTGTGTGCTTAGTCACTCAGTCGTGTCCGACTCTTTATGACCCATGGACTGCAGCTTGCCAGGCTCCTCTGTCCATGGGGATTCTCCAGGCAAGAATACTGGAGCGGACTGCTATCCCCTCCTCCAGGGGATCTGCCCAATCCAGGAATCAAACCCGTCTCCCGCATCGCAGGTGGATTCTTTGCCATTTGTTATGTTACCCTTAGCATATTACTTTTGGCCTTCATACTGTTGTCTCATGGCTTCAAAATAGCCGCTGCAGCTCCAAGGCTCATATACTCACAGGACTATATTCAAACAAGGATGTAAACTGGATGTTAGTAAAAGAAGCTTTCCCTAAAATTCAGTCCTCTTTTCAGGGAGCAAAATCTTGCCAGAACTCCATGAAGACTTCCCTTGCATATCATAGGCCAGAACTGGGTTCACATGCTTAAACATGGGAAGAATAATAATGGTACTACTTATGCTAATTTTAGACTAATCATGAGGATGGGCATTTTGTCATTTATAATATAGTTTTATATGAGAAAAAAGTATAAATGACCTGGATAGATAATCAACAATATCTCCCAATAAGAATTATCACTGAAAAACAGAATTACAGTTGATTTCTACCCATTGTCTTTTTATATATATTTTGAAATGTTATTCAATGAGCATGTGCTACTTTATAATAAAAGAACTTTTCCTTAAAGAAAATGCCTCAAAATATTATAAAACTCCTAAAGAATTTTTCAACCCGATGACAAATACATGAATTCACTGGCCCAAGAGCCCTCAAGGGTCACAAAAACATAATCCAATAAATTTGCAAAAACCTATTATAGCTGCACTGCTATTTATGGCCTCAAATCAAATTGACCTGCTCAATATGATTTAAGTTATAGTTAGGGGAAATGTTTGTCTTGCTAAATTTAAGGAACAATAAAAATGACAAGATAAATCTGAATCTAAACCTTGTCAGGCAAGACCAGTATTTACACCAGCAGAGACCTCATGTTCATATAGATGATGTCTTACCCAGCTGCTTATTCCCTCCTCTGGTGGCTGATATCTCTAGGTTCCCAATCTCCCAGGCAATGTAGCCAATTTTTAAGTCTAATAAATGTTTTAAAGTGTAGCCTTAAGGAAAAATGAAAAGAGAAAATCCCAGGACAGAATTTCACAGCAGTTTTAAGCATAACTTTGATTCTAGCTCCATGATCTTTGCTACCTTTGAAATAATGAATTTGTTATTACCAAGAGCAAAGGGAAACTACAAAAGCAATTAAGAGCTTATTTTGGAAAAGATCCATTAAAGTTTCTCATTATGATCTCCAATAAAATCAGAGATATGATGGTATTTATATTTTTAAATTTAGATACCACAGCATACATAAATATTATCATGCATGTTCTTCTAGGGTTAATATTTCCCTGCTCCTTAAATTCATCTGTGTGTTACTGCTAAAAGTGAATTTTTAGTTGAAATGTGATTGAAAACCAATGTAAGGCAGTCTAAATTTTAGAAAAACTGCTTTCTAAATCTTACTTTTTACTATTTTACAGTGAACTGTGCTTTCAGAGAGATTTTAAAAATGAAAAACTTTGTATTAGCAAAGTGTTCAAACTGCTATTAACAAAAGAATGTAAATGATATAAATGTATATTGTTAATTTAAAAATATATAAAGTGCCACTCACCAAATTGTTCACAGTTGTTACCTCTGGGAAAGGCATGGAGTAAAGATCAACTAAATTTTTTCTCTCTACTCTGTATTATTTGAGCTTTCACAGTAGTATATATTCATGTATTACTTATGTAATTAAAAGTGAATAGCATTTTAAACATTTTATTTTATTGAAGTACAGTTGAGTTACAATGATGTGTTAGTTTCTGGTGTACAGTAAAGTGATTCAGAAGTGAAGATGCTCAGTAGTGCATGACTCTTCGTGATCCCATGGACTGTAGCCTACCAGATTCCTCTGTCCATGGAATTTTTCAGGCGAGGGTACTGGAGTGGGTTGCCATTTCCTTCTCCAGGGGATCTTCCCCACCCAGGGATCAAACCCAAGTTTCCTGCATTGCAGGCAGATGCTTTACCCTCTGAGCCACTAGGGAAGCCACATACTCTTTCATATTCTCTTCCATTATGGTTTATCATGGGATATTGAATATAGCTTCCTGTGATATGACTTCCCTGGTGGCTCAGACGGTTAAGCGTCTGTCTACGATGTGGGAGACCCAGGTTTGATCCCTGGGTCGGGAAGATCCCCTGGAGAAGGAAATGGCAATCCACTCCAGTACTATTGCCTGGAAAATCCCATGGACAGAGGAGCCTGGGGTCTCAAAGTGTCGGACATGACTGAGCGACTTTACTTTCCTGTGATATATAGTATGACCTCGTATATTTATTCTATATATACTAGTTTGCATCTGCTAATCCCAAACTCCCAATCCATCTCTCCCCCACTGCTCCCTCGGGTAACCACACGTTCGTTCTATATGTCTGTGGATCTGTTTCTGCTTCATAGATAAGTTCATATAAGTGATATCATATAGTATTTGTTTTTCTCTTTCTGACTTACTTCACTTAGCATGATAATCTCTCGGTCCATCCATGTTGCTGCCAATGAAATTATTTCATTCTTTTTATGGTTGAGTGGTGTTCCATTGTATGCATGTACCAATCTTCCTTACCCATTCATCTATTAATGGCTATTTAGGTTGTTACCATGTCTTGGCTGTTGTAAACAGTGCTCCAGTGGACACTGGGGTGTGTGTATCTTTTCAAATTATAGTTTTGTTCATATATATGCCCAGGAATGGGGTTGATAGATCATATGGCAACTCTGGTTTTGGTTTTTTAAGAAACATCCATACTGTTTTCCAGGGTTTCCCAAGTGGTACTAGTGGTAAAGAACCTGCCTGCCAGTACAGGAGACATAAGAGAGGCAGGTTTGATCCCTGAACTGGAAGATCCCTTGAAAGAAGGCGTGGCAACCCGCTCCAGCACTCTTGCCTGGAGAATCCCATAGACAGAGGAGCCTGGTGGGCTACAGTTCACGGGGTCATAAAGAATTGGACATGACTGAAGTGATTTAGCACACACTGTTTTCCACAGTAGCTATACCAATTTACATTCCTGTCAACAGTATAGGAGAGTTCCCTTTTCTCCACATCACACACTGTCTCCAGCATTTGGAAAGTGAATAATATTTTTAAAAGAGAGTGCTGCACGTGCTTGTGTTTCATTTTCTACAGTTACACAGCATGTATTCCATGCCAGGCTTTCCAAGTCGTGGCACTCGTGGTGTACCAGAGAACTCTCTAGGGACAAAATAAACTTGGATTAACTCTACTATTAATTATTTAAAGCCATGTTTTTATGTTAAAGTAGATAGGATGCAAAACTTGCTTAAATTATTAATGTAAACCATGAGACCTCAATCAAAGTCATATTTGCTGTGAGCCACTTAGGGTTCTAGCTTGTAGGGAAACTTGAGAACTACTAAGTCTTGTCTCTGTAAGCGCTGAAAGTGAACTTTGGAGAAGCTTAGTGACTTGTCTAAGTCACAACTTCTCATTTCCATTGTTACAGAAAAATTATCATGACACTTGTTAAAAACAATAAAGAAGACTCTATGCCAAACTATTGAAGTAGGGAGAGAGACTGATCTTAACTCTGAATACAGCAGAGACAGTGGGATTTATAACCAGATTGGGAAGGTCTGTAAATAGAAAGTTACTAACAGGAGATTTCAAGAGGAGAGGGATTCTGGCTTATCAGGATTCCAGCTAAAGGTGGATCAAGGCAGAGGCCTAGTGGGAAAAAGGGCTCAGAGGACCATGACTAAAGTTTAGTCAAAGAGGGAGTCTTTATCACTGTGAGCTCTATTTTCTATTTTTGTTTGGCTCTTTTCTTCCAGCCAATAGCATCTGCCACCAAGAGTTTGTTTTGGCTAATTGACGAAACCAGTCTTTGGTTGGGAGAGTGAAGATGGTAAGGTGTGGCAGAGTTTTGAATACTTTCATGGGCCTTCAATTTTCTAACAGTTAAAACAAAGAAATAAAATTTGTTCTTTTATTTCTAAAATATTTATAGGAAAACAGAAGCATACTGCCCATGCAATGGTTAAAAAGACTTAAAAAAAAAAAGATTGTCCTTACACATCTGTAAGGAAATTATATGAATTCTGACCTCAATCTATCCACTTCCTACCCAAACACAAAGCATGAAATGATACATCTGCTAAAAATGGTAGAGTTTTGCTTTAATTCCTCCTCTCTCAATTTTACAAACAAATTCCAAGAGGCCAAAGGAAACATATTATTTTGAAAGTGTAGTTCATTTCTCAAAGATATTATTATTTCCCGCATCACACAGTATGAAGTTTTGTGTGGTAGCCCATGTAATTTTTATAGCTAAACATATGGTCCAAGGACAAACAGTCATGGGCCACAGAAAGCAGAGATTCAACAAAACGGCAGCCATTGCTTCATTTAAGTGGGTTGATCCTGACTTTCTTATATATCTGGTAAAGTGTATAAAAAATCTTCATGATTTAAATATCTTGGAGCACTATTCATCACAGAAACAAAGTGAGAAAGAAGCAAGTTAATTTAAGGTTTATTATCTTTAAAGAGATTTAGTGTTAAAATTCTGATTGCCAATTTGCACCATATTTATGTTTGGTTATGGAAGGCTTCAATTCTCTCTTTATGCACCTTGGCTCCTGTCCGTAGGCGGATACCCATTTTTTTTTCCCTTGGAAGAGATGTTGGGATTTGAGGTTGGGCCAAGAAAAGCTAAAGAGGCTAGGAGGCACTTACAGATGGAGATAATTAGCATATTAAAAATAGGCCAGCCAGACTTTTTTTTTTTAATCAGGAAGTAGAGGGGTAAATGCTCTCTCTGGCAAGACTATAGAAGCTGTGTGGACAGAGGAAATGTGATTCAAATTCTGGTATGAGAATGGTATTTTACTTGAACCAGGTTTCAAAAGACTGAAGCAGGAGTTCCTTTTACTGGAAACCATGGAGTTGGCGGGCTTTGTAGGGGCCTCCCTTGAAATTCTGCTCCAAGGCCACTGTTTTGAATTTTGTTTGAATGTCTTAGAATAGGAGACCCTTGGTTTCAGAAGACACAGGATAAACATGGTGAGCTCTGTTGCTTTCTAACGCCTGCTAGCGAAAGTAGCATTTCTGATACCACCTCCCATTGAGAGAGGATTATAGAGGAAGGCAGTAGGTGGGAACCACAGCCCTAGAACAAAACTGCTCAGGCCAATTCTAAAGCCAAGGCTTGAGGCTGATCTGGATTCAGACTCTATCAATGGGATATGTTTGATTGCCAGATAATTCACTGCAGTTTCCTGAAGTTCTGATTCACAGAGCAAGCCCTTCAGATCATATGTTCCACTCATTCTCCGAAGTTTACTGTTATTCAAAACAGAAAAGGGGGTGTCTGTTTGGAACTGGGCTTCTCAACGGGTGGTATGGGCAGTGATGACTAAATTATGCATGTAGGCCAGGGGTTTTATAACAATTAATAGAAATGAGCAATTCCTCAATTCTAATGAGTAACTGGGAGTCTAGTTAGCTGTCTTTTGCTGAGTCTATCTACCGTGGATTTTACAAATACAATATCTTGACAATTACTTTTATGAAGCTTCCTTTTTTCCATACAGGTAGTTAAATGCTACAAAAGAATGTAGAGATTTTAGAAATTACAGGAAAAGCTAAGAAAAAGCTGAACGGAAAATTATTAGTCTGGGACAGTTTCATTGATGACCTACTTAGAGAAAGTGAAGTAAAAGTGAATAAAATGTTAGTCACTTGGTCATGTCTGACTCTTAAAGACCCCATGGACTGTAGCCCACCAGGCTCCTCTGTCCATAGAATTCTCCAGGCAGGAATACTGGAGTGGCTTGCCATTCCCATCTCCAGGGGATGGAATTAGATCAAACAACTCTTGTCTTTATTTCAGTGGCTATAGCTCTATAATTTAAGCAGCCACTCCTATTGTCAGATAGGCGCTTGGGTTTGTGTCACTAGCATGCAATATCAGGGTGGGGGAAAGAGGAAGAAGTG
Organism: Redunca redunca; assembly: GCA_006410935.1. Lineage (NCBI taxonomy): Eukaryota > Metazoa > Chordata > Mammalia > Artiodactyla > Bovidae > Redunca > Redunca redunca. The sequence continues at coordinate 643,101 of SJYQ01084880.1, forward strand.
CACTGCTTGCTTTCAACATGTCTTGTTTGACTTTATATCTGTGTTTCTAAATTTTCAACCAGTCCGTTCTAAAGGAAATCAGTCCTGAATATTCACTGGAAGGACTGATGCTGAAGGTGAAACTCCAATGCTTTGGCCACCTCGTGCGAAGAACTGACTCATTGGAAAAGGCCCTGATGCTGGGAAAGATTGAAGGCAGGAGAAGGGGATGACAGAGGATGAGATGGTTGGATGGCATTACCGACGCAATGGACATGAGTTTGAGTAAACTCCAGGAGATGGCGATGGACAGGGAGGCCTGGCGTACTGCAGTCCATGGGATTGCAAAGAGTCAGACATGACTAAGTGACTGAACTGAACTGAAATTTTCATAAAATCGCAAACTTTAAAAATGGAAAATAGCAACAACCCCAAAATATGAATACAAATTTTATTCAGATCCAGCTTCCTAAATATGTATAATTCTCCTTCAGTTCAGTTCAGTCGCTAAGTCATGTCTGATTCTTTGCAACCCCATGAATTGCAGCAAGCCAGGCCTCCCTGTCCATCACCAACTCCCAGAGTTTACCCAAACTCATGTCCATTGAGTCGGTGACGCCATCCAGCCATCTTATCCTCTGTCGTCCCCTTTTCCTCCTGTCCCCAATCCCTCCCAGCATCAGGATCTTTTCCAGTGAGTCAACTCTTCACACGAGGTGGCCAAAGTATAGGAGTTTCAGCTTCAGCATCAATCCTTCCAATGAACACCCAGGACTGATCTCCTTTAGGATGAACTGATTGGATCTCCTTACAGTCCAAGGGACTCTCAAGAGTCTTTTCCACCACCACAGTTCAAAAGCATCAATTCTTTAGCACTCAGCTTTCTTGACAGTCCAACTCTCACATCCACACATGACCAATGGAAAAACCATAGCCTTGACTAGATGGACTTTTGTTGGCAAAGTAATATCTCTACTTTTAAATATGCTATCTAGGTTGGTCATAAATTTCCTTCCAAGGAGTAAAGTGTCTTTTAATTTCATGGCTTCAATCACCATCTGCAGTGATTTTGGAGCTGCCCAAAATAAAATCTGACACTGTTTCCACTGTTTCCCCATCTATTTGCCATGAAGTGATGGAACCAGATGCCATGATCTGTGTTTTCTGAATGTTGAGCTTTAAGCCAACTTTTTCACTCTCCTCTTTCACTTTCATCAAGAGGCTTTTTAGTTCCTCTTCACTTTCTGCCATAAGGGTGGTATCATCTGTATATCTGAGGTTATTGACATTTCTCCCAACAATCTTGATTCCAGCTTGTGCTTCTTCCAGCCCAGCGTTTCTCATGATGTACTCTGCATAGAAGTTAAATAAGCAGGGTGACAATATACAGCCTCGCGTACTCCTTTTCCTATTTGGAACCAGTCTATTGTTCCATGTCCAGCTCTGTTGCTTCCTGACCTGCATACAGGTTTCTCAAGAGGCAGGTCAGTTGGTCTGGTATTCCCATCTCTTTCAGAATTTTCCACAGTTTATTGTGATCCACACAGTCAAATTCTCCTTAGTCCACTTCTAATATTAAAGACATAGTTCTGGGAGTTATATGAAAATGAGATAGGGGGCTGTTGTAGATCAAATGTTTGTGCCCCACCCCCAATTTGTATGCAGAAGCCCTACCCTCAGTGTGATAGTATTTGAAGATGGAGCCTTTGGAGGTCATTAGGGCTAGACTGGGTCATGAGGATGGGGTCCTCAGGATGTGATAGATTCCTTATACACAAAGATAGCAGAGAGTTTGCCCTCTTACTCTCATCACCATGTGAGGGCAGTCATCTACAAACCCGGAAGCGAGGTTCCACAAGAACCCAACCGTTCTAGCACCCTGATCTTGGGCTTTCAGATTCCAGATTATTAGAAAATAAATTTGTTGTTTAAGGTACCCAATGTCTGATACTTTATTATATAGCCCATGTTAACTAAGAAAGAAGCCCAGAGTTCTTAGAGTGATTCATGTGGCCATGAAATATGTCATAATATTAGCCATGCTACAATGCATTTCTTCCAGAACTGTATATATTTTAGCAAGGGAAAACACCAAAGAACATTAGAAAAATATTGTCTCACTACCTGTTGGATGCCTTACTTCTTAAATAGCATTTAAAATGACCATCAGAGTTTTTCTTTTTTTAATTTACCACAAGAAACATGGCATTCTACTGTGTTGTTGGCTACATTATGGTGTTGGGTTACAAGTGCTCCTTAGCTGTGGTCAAAATTGCTCTGGCCAGTTATGGGATTCACATTCCTCCTTCAGTAGGTGATCCTCTTACAGAAAGATAGAAGCAGTATTTTCAAATGTAGACTAGTCTTCCAGTTAATTGTCTTTAGTATCAAGGTTTATAAGAAACAATTTACACAGAGAAAAAGATTGGCTTGGTTCTGTGAACTGAAAACTGTGAAATCTGGAACTTGGTTGTGCTTGTATTGAAAGCACGTTTAACTCTTCATTTGAATCCTGAAGGTTTACCTGATGTAGAGTGTGTGGAAGTTAATATTACCAATTTAATATTAAATTCAGTTCAGTTCAGTCGCTCAGTTGGGTCCGACTCTTTGCGACCCCATGAATTGCTGCACACCAGGCCTCCCTGTCCATCGCCAACTCCTGGAGTTCACTCAGACTCATGTCCATTGAGTCAGTGATGCCATCCAGCCATCTCATCCTCTGTCGTCCCCTTCTCCTCCTGCCCCCAATCCCTCCCAGCATCAGAGTCTTTTCCAATGAGTCCTTGGTTAAAATTTTAAGAACCACAGATCACAAATCCCAATGATAATTAATGAGAAAGTTTGAAAGGAGATATGAGAATTCAAAGCACTGAGCTGGTCATGATACTGGAATCAAGATAAAGGAATGGATCATATTTTTTACAGGTTATCATAAAGTCATAAACAACATAAAAAGCACTAGTAGATGGAGGTAAGTTCCAATTCGACTAAAATTTCTTTAACCTATGTATCCTTTTATCCTGAAATGACTTTCTGTCTAGCTTGCTTACTAAGCAGGATGCCAGGGAGCAACTACTCCTTGAGGGTGTCTATGTAGGAGAGGCTTGAACCTCAGCTTACATGAGTCTACACAGAAATCACGTGACCTTCTGTGATAGGAGAGGATGGGAAGCCAAGAGGGGTACCTCTGAGGGCACCCTCCACTCACCTCCCAGGATCCCTTGGGAGGCTGCCATGACAGAGGGAAATTTTCTCTAGACTCTTGTTTTGGGGTTTGAACAAAGGCAATGATTTTTGCCACAAATCCAGTTTTTAAAACACAATAGAAATTCTCATGCTTTTCACATGCCTACTTGACTAAACAGACTTGGAACTGGACATATTCTGGATAATAGAAGGAAAGGGTCGATGACACAAGAATGTTATCTTTACAGGTTGATGCATCTTCTTGCTGTGGATAGTGTGGCAGATGAAAAATAGTTACAAAAACTGCAAGTAGGTTAATCTGAGACTATTTGATTCTTTAAAAAAATTTTTTTTTGATGTATAGTTGACTTACAATGTTGTTGTGTTTATTTTGCTGTACAACGAAGTGATTCAGTTATATATATATATATAACATATATATAGTATATTCTTTTTCATATTCTTCTCATATGGTTAATGACAGGATATTGAATATAGTTCCTTGTGCTATAGACCTTGTTTATCCATTCAATATATAATAGTTTGCATCTACTGATCCTGAACATCCCTCTCCCATCCCCCTACCCTTGACAATCTGTTTGCTATATCTGTGAATTTGTTCTGTTTCATAGATATTTTGCTCCATCTTTTAGACTTTACATATAAGTGATTGCATATTGTATCTGTCTTTCTAACTTCACTTAAAGTGAGAGTCTCTATGTCCATTCTTGTGTGCGTGCTAAGTCCCTTCAGTCATGTCTCACTCTTTGCAACCCTATGGACTGTAACCTGTCAGGCTCCTCTGACCATGGGATTCTCCAGGCAAGAAAATATTGGAATGGATTGCCATGCCCTCCTCCAGGGGATCTTCCTGACCCAGGGATCAAAGGAGAAGGTCTCTTACCTCTCCTGCATTGGCAGGTGAGTTCTTTACCACTAGCGCCACCTAGGAAGACCCTCGGTCCATTCATGTTGCTGCAAATGGCACATTATTTTTTTATGGCTAATATTCCATTGTATATATGTACCACATCTTCTTTATCCGTTCATCTGTTGATGGACATTTAGGTTGCTTCTGTGTCTTGGCTGTTGTAAATAGTGTTGCTATGAAGTGCATGTATCTTTTTGAATTACAGTTTGTCTGGGTTTATGCCCAGGAGTGGGATTGCTAGATCATAAGGCAACTCTACTTTTGGCTTTTTTGAGGAACCTCCACGGTTCTCCCCAGTGGCTGTGCCAATTTACATCCCCACCAACAGTGTAGGAGGGCTTCCTTTCTCCACACACAGCTTCTCCAGTGTTTGTTATTTGTAGACTTTTTATGATGGCCATTCTGACCTGTGTGAGTGGTACTTCATTGCAGTTTTGATTTGCATTTCTCTAATAATGAGTGATGGTGAGCATCTTTTCCTGTGCCTATTGGCCGTATGTATGTCTTCTTTGGATAAATGTCTATTTAGGTCTTCTGCCTCTTATTTGACTGGGTTGTTTGTTTTTTGTTATTAAACTGTATGAGTTGTTTGTAAATTTTGGAAATAAAGCCCTTATCAGTTGCATCATTTGCAAATATTTTCTCCCAGTCCACAAGGTTGTCTTCTCATTTGGTCTATGTTTTTCTTTACTATGCAAAAGCTTATACGGTTCATTAGGTCCCATTTGTTTATGTTTGCTTTTATTTCTATTGCCATGACAGACTGACTTAAGAAAACATTGGTATGATTTATGTCAGAGAATATTTTGCCTATGTTCTTTTCTAGGACTTTTATGGTGCCATGCCATATATTTAAGTCTTTAAGCCATTTTAAGTTTATTTTGTGTATGATGTGAGGGTGTGTTCTAACTTCATTGGTTTACATGTGGCTGTCCAGCTTTTCCAACACCACTTGCTGAAGAGACTGTCTTTTTCCCATTAAATATCCTTGCCTCTTCTGTTGAAGATTAACTGACTGTAGTGTATGGATTTGTTTCTGGGCTCTCTGTTCTGTCCCATTGATCCATATGTCTGTTTTTGTGCGAGTACCTCATTGTTTTGATTGCTGTAGCTTTGGAGTATTATCAGAAGTCTGGGAAGGTTATGCTTCCTGCTTTGTTCTTTTTTCTAAGGATTTCTTTGGCAATTCTGGGTCTTTATTCTTCCATATAAATTTTAGGATTATTTTTTCTAGTTCTGTGGAAAATGTTGTAGGTGATTTGATAGTGATTGCATTAAATCTGTAGATTGTTTTGGGTAGTATGGCATGTTAACTGTATTAATTCTTCTAATCCAAAGGCATTGGATTTCTTTGCATTTCTTTAAATCATCTTTAATTGCCTTTATTAATGTTTTATAATTCTCTGCATGTAAGTCTTCCACCTCATTGATCAGGTTTATCCCTAAGTATTTTGTTTGCTTTGATGCAATTTTAAAAGGAGTCTCTTTAACATTTCTTTTCTGATATTGCATTGTTAGTGTAAATAAATGCAACCTATTTATGTTAATCTTGTATCCTGCTCCCTTGCTGAATTTATCAGTTCCAAGTAGTTTTTGTGTGGAGTCTTTAGGGTTTTCTATATGCAGTATCATGTCATCTGCATATAATGACAATTTTACCTCTTCCCTACCAATCTGAATACTTTTTACTTCTTTTTAAGACTATTTGATTCTTGGATAAACTACAGAGAATGAGAATTTTTAACTCTTATTATCATTAATTTAATTTATATTTGTTAAACTTACCATTCTTTCTCCAAAGTAGAATTTAAACTTAAGCCATGAGCTAAGAAAGGCACAGGACCCTTGATTAATGCAGAAAAACATTATAAAGATTTCCCCATCTGTCTACAATTTCTATGACAGCTTCTCCTCAAAGTGATGAAGTATTTGCATCCATTATCAAGCAAACAGCCTGAACCCCCTGCCTTGAGATAGATCCCACAAAAAGTAATTACTATTTCAAAGGGTTTAGAAATCCCACAGACCTATTTTTGCTTTATAAGAAATTCTACTTCAACATCATAAGGCAAAGTAACTGACAAAGTGATTATAGAAAACAGCTAGCATTCAGAAAGCTTCATGAGTTCTGCACCTGCTCACATCTTTGGTCTGATGTCTGTTTTTGAATCCTCTGGGGTCTACCTTCTTCCTTCCATCCACTGAACGTCCCACAGTGAAGTCGTCTTGGGGACAAACTTTTCTTTCAGATGCTTTTCCTTTCTCTACCCATTACCAGGAGCCAAATCATCACTAATACATAAATTGGGATCCTGAGTCTACCTGAAATGAAGAGAAACGTAGAGTCTTTCCAGGAACCAAAGAAATTCTAGATTTGCGTGGGTTTGAGAAGGAATGATACTGAGGATTCCAGTGTCAAAGAAGGCTTAGAAATAAGAGTCCAAAGCAGCTGGCATGTCACCAAGTATTTTTAAACCTCTCCATGTGCTCAGAGGTAAACCAGTAAGAAAGGGGTGAAAGTGAAAGTGAAGGTATCTCAGTCAGGTCCGACTCTTTGCGACCCCATGGATTATACAGTCCATGGAATTCTCTAGCCCAGAATACTCTTTCCCTTCTCCAGGGGATCTTCCCAGGGATCAAACCCAGGTCTCCTGCATTGCAGGTGGATTCTTTACCAGCTGAGCCACAAGGGAAGCCCAAGAAAGGGGAACAATTGGGAAATATCAACCAAAGGTGTGAAATGAGGGAGCTGTAGTATTAAGGAATCTTTCTGATCTAATAGTCTGTAATTCATGTTCTTTTCTATTGTAGAGCTTTAGCATTAAGGTAGGTTGGGAGGGAGCTCAATCCTGTGTGTAGCAAGTTTACAGTTTTCTAGGTTATTATTTGCAAGTCATTTAAACTTTTTGTACAGATCATTAACAGAAAGACCCTGGCCTAGAAAGAAAAACTCATGCAAATCAAAATGCCATTGACCAAAAAAGAAAGAAAGAAACTAACAAGAAAGAAGCATGTAAAGGCCTGGGAATATAAGAGATACGTAAATTTGGGATTAATGAGTCAGGATTACAGTTAATACTTAGCAAATGTTTATTTAACACTAGTATTTGCTCAAAATGTTATGCTTATTATCTCACTTAATAGAGAAGTAAAGTAGTCATCTTAAGCCTGCACAGATACTTATTACACTTGGAGACGGAAAACTCGATTCTCTGCCTCCAGGGCCAATGGGCCTAGGGTTTTTAACTCTGCACGTGTTCATAATCTGGAGCCTTAAAGTCTCCCAAACTGATGGCCTGATTTTAATTGTTCAAAGGAGCGACAGCAATTGCTATTAGATGCAATTGACTAAGGAGAATTTGTTTTCACAAGTAGCCAGTTAACACAAATGAATTATGAGGTGACTTGTCACTGGCAGAGAGCAGAGACCCTGTCTCTCGGGTACCCACAGGGGCTGGAGAACTATGTCCTTGGGCTCTTCCCACTTAAGGGTCTGTACTTTTTGAAGGGGAAGGAAATTCTGGAATGGGGACTATTGCCACCACAGGGTCAGCAAGCAAGTCAATCCTCTGGGAAGAGCAGATCTAATGGTGAAGGCAGTGGCCCAAGATAATGAAAGAAACCCTGGGGGAATAAAAGCAGGAAAGAAATGACCTGAAGATGGTTGGCAGGAAAATACTAGCGCACTTGCAAGACAGAAATCCATCAGTATAACGTAAAAACTGAAGAACCTCTGGGAAATAGAGAAAATGCTGGAGAAGTCAAGGGTTTCTTCCATTTCTTTCTCCTTGGTCTCCAGGTAACAGTTATATGGCACAAGCATATTTTATGGGATGAGATGTTAGAACATTGCTTTCATACATGTAAAAGAGCTAGTCATCCTCTCCCCTGGATGGAAATGGAAATGTTTGGTCACTACAGTTGTTGTTAGTTACTAAATGGCCCCACTTCAGTTAAAATGTAGCAATCAAAATTCAGAAAGTGGTTAAAAGTTGATGTCTCTCCCCACCCCCAGAATCTGGTCAGATTCTTCACTCTTCTTACCCAGAATTTCTATTCTTCCTCCCACTTTGCTGGTCCAAGGGTGACCCCTGACCTTTCTAGGGTTGGAGCTGGAGAGGAGAGTAGACTTGAGCGAGAGTTCTCTGAGCTTGGATGCTCTATGCTACCTGGAGCATAATGCTCTTCATAGCCCCTAGCAATCTAGCAATACCACCTGCCAACTTCTCTCTGTAACCCTTTTGGAAAGGACCTAGGATGCCTCCAAGGCCAAGTTTTCTCACCAATGGTCCACATCATACCCAAGGGAGACACTCACCACTCAACAGCCCCAGTGAACTTCAGGGTGGCTGGTGGGTCCTTCAGCTTGCCTATCACACATACCCAGCCAAACTATCATCCCGAAGATTTCTCAGGAGAGAGTCAGGTACAAGTCCACTGTGTCCTTCAACCCTGGAGGACATATAGTGAACTCTCCTGGTGGTTCAGTTGTAGATCTGGCTGAAGAAAAGGGACAGGCATCTCTCAGGACTTGCCCTTGTAGAGGGCCTGGGCTGTTAGTTTAACGCTCTAAAGAAATTCTCCTGAGAAGTTACACTTAGTCTCCTCTACCCTTTTATTTTCCTGATGAGGATGAGGAGTGTGAAGGATTGTCGACTAGTTCTCCTCTTCCTTTTTAATCTAAATCCGGCACTTCAGTTTAGAGTATGTGCCTGTTTTGTTTTTCAGCAGAACTTCCATTCCACCAGCCTGTTATATCCTGCCTATGTTGTATATTTGGTATTTTTCATTTTTACATAAAACCCAAGTTTTCCAGACCTCACCAGATTGGGAGTATAAAATAAATATGCAGACTATTTTTATGCCCAAATTATGATGGTAAGAGTTCCAGCTGGTTGGATGACTAGTAATTTGTGCATGTCCAAGTGTTCTCAAGTTATTTCAGGGAGTTCACCAAAAGGATGCTACTCACATACCCACAAGCCAGTCTGTAACTGCATGGTATCTGGTTTTCCCTTCCTTTCTTACCCTGGTTTATAATTTTCCACATTCTCTGCCTGCAGGTTTGAGGGGTGTCAGATCCTTGCTGGTTTCTAAAGTGGGGCGGGGAGGGGAATGGCCTCTTCTCCAACTGAATGCCACATTTGGTCCAGAAATTAACTTTTGGCCATATCCTTCATCCCATAAATCCTTTCTCTAGTCACTCCTAAAAAAAAATAGTGCCATTATTTTTGTGAATGCCACTTTTCTGACCTTGAGTGTATAACCCAATCTAAAGTTATATAATAATAATAACTCCCATCCTTAACTTCTTACTAGCCACAGATACCAACACCCTAGATTCCTTCCTTCTCTTCTCTGCTGCCCAAGTCTGAAATAGCATCCTCCATGCCTAGTAGTGCATGGAAGGGAAGGGGAATAACTCATGGGCTTCTGCTGGCTAAGGATGTCCAATATTATTTTTCACATACTTCCAAATTCAAGAACCACTCAGAAAAAAAGTAGAGCAGATGACACCATATATAGTCTGCTGCTAATGGAGTTCAGTTCAGTTCAGTTCATCCGCTCAGTCGTGTCTGACTCTTTGTGACCCCATGAACCACAGCATGCCAGGCCTCCCTGTCCATCACCAGCTCCTGGATTCCACCCAAACCCATGTCCATTGAGTTGGTGATGCCATCCAACCATCTCATCCTCTGTTGTCCCCTTCTCCTCCTGCTCTCAATCTTTCCCAGCATCAGGGTCTTTTCTAATGAGTCAGCTCTTTGCATCAGGTGGCCAAAGTATTGACGTTTCAGCTTCAACATCAGTCCTTCCAATGAACATCCAGGACTGACCTCCTTTAGGATGGACTGCTTTGATCTCCTTGCAGTTCAGGGGACTCTCAAGAGTATTCTCCAGCACCACACTTCAAAAGCATCAATTTGGTGCTCAGCTTTCTTTATAGCCCAACTCTCACATCCATACATGACCAGTGGAAAAACCATAGCCTTGACTAGACAGACCTTTGTTGACAAAGTGATGTCTCTGTTTTTTAATATGCTGTCAGGTTGGTCCTAACTTTCCTTCCAAGGAGTAAGCGTCTTTTAATTTCATGGCTGCAGTCACCATCTGCAGTGATTTTGGAGCCCAGAAAAATAAAGTCAGCCACTGTTTCCACTGTTTCCCCATCTATTTCGCATGAAGTGATGGGACCGGATGCCATGATCTTAGTTTTCTGAATGTTGAGCTTTAAGCCAACTTTTTCACTCTCCTCTTTCACTTTCATCAAGAGGCCCTTTAGTTCTTCACTTTCTGCCATAAGTGAAGTCTCTGAGTCATGTCCAACTCTTTGGGACCCCATGGACTATAGCCTACCAGGCTTCTCCATCCATCCATGGGATTTAAGGGTGGTGTCATCTGCATATCTGAGGTTATTGATATTTTCTCCCGGAAATCTTGATTCCCGCTTGTGCTTCTTCCGGTCCAGCATTTCTCATGATGTACTCTGCATGGAAGTTAAATAAGTAGGGTGACAATATACAGCCTTGATGTACTCCTTTTCCTCTTTGGAACCAGTCTGTTGTTCCATGTTCAGTTCTAATGGTTACTTCCTGACTTGCATACAGGTTTCTCAAGAGGCAGGTCAGGTGGTCTGGTATTCCCATCTCTTTCAGAGTTTTTCACAGTTTATTGTGATCCACACAGTCAAAGGCTTTGGCCTAGTCAATAAAGCAGAAATAGATGTTTTTCTGGAACTCTCTTGCTTTTTCGATGATCCAGCAGATGTTTGCAATTTGATCTCTGGTTCCTCTGCCTTTTCTAAAACCAGCTTGAACATCTGGAAGTTCACGGTTCACGTATTGCTGAAGCCTGGCTTGGAGAATTTTGAGCATTACTTTACTAGCGGTGAGATGAGTGCAATTGTGTAGTAGTTTGAGCATTCTTTGGCATTGCCTTTCTTTGGGATTGGAATGAAAACTGACCTTTTCCAGTCCTGTGGCCACTGCTGAGTTTTCCAAATTTTCTGACATACTGAGTGCAGCACTTTCACAGCGCCTTCTTTCAGGATTTGAAATAGCTCTCCTGGAATTCCATCATCTCCCCTAGCTTTGTTCGCAGTAATGCTTTCTAGGGCCCACTTGACTTCACATTCCAGGATGTCTGGCTCTAGGTGAGTGATCACACCATCGTGATTATCTGGGTCGTGAAGATCAGGGGAACACATAAATATGTACAAGTAGAAATGCAAAGACTACCTCCAGAAAAACCCAGAAGAGACTAACAGTGGTTGCCTCCAGCGTGGGAACTTGGTGACTGAGGATCAGAAGAGAAGGCTTACCTCTCACTCTGTTTCATTTGGTACCTTTTGAATGTTTTACATGCATATGTCTTTATTCTAACTGCAGTTTTCAAACTCTGTTCCTTCCTGGGTGGGCTTTTGTAACCACTGTACCTAATCAAGTATGACAGAAGTGATACTCTGTGACTTCTGGAAATGTCATTAAAAAAATGAAGCAGCTAAAGAAAAAATGACATTTTCAAGATTACTTCATAAAAATATTTTCCTTCAAAAATATTTCCTCTACTGCAAAGGGATATGCAATGAAAAAGCAGATTAATATTTTTCCCTTTCCTATGTATGATGATATTTTTCAAAGCAAAAATATTCTTTTCTAAAAAGCACTGCTCTACAGTTTTCCCTCTTGTCCAGTTTTTGACAAAATATAATTCTTTTGGTTTAAGTCTCCATACCACTGAGGAATGTAGACAGTGACAAATTGCAAACAGTGGCTGATTCATTTACTTGTATTCTGTGTAATATGGATTCCACATCCCCTCCCACTAATGTTCTTTCAAATGAGCAATTATTAAAAGTTTCAAAAAAGCAGAGACTTTAGTATCATTATCTCATGTATTTTTAATTGAGTGACTCTAAATGTATGAATAGTATATCTAGAATGTGCTTTTATTTCCAGGAAATAAATGTATCACTTGTTATTTTTCCTCTTAGGTTCTGCCTGCACAATAGTACAAAAAAGAATTTTATAAGGAGAAATGGACACCGTGAATCATTGTCCTTATGTTACTCAAATGTTTTTCCTAAGAATGAAATGTTTTTCCAGATCCATACCAATTGGAGGGCTTCCCTGTTGGCTCAGATGGTAAAGAATCTGCCTGCAATGCAGGAGAGCTGGGTTCGATCCCTGGGTTGGGAAGATCAGAAAAGGAAATGGCAAACCACTGCATTATTCTTGCCTGGAGAATCCCTTGGACAGAGGAGCCTGGTAGGCTATAGTCCTTGAGGTGTCAAAGAGTCAGACACGACTGAGTGACTAACACTTTCACTTTCATACCAATGAAAGAGCATGTAAAGGAAGAGGGCAGGGAGCAGGAGAGATGAGGACTGTAATTAGGGAGATGAGTGTGTGGATGATAAGAAGACTCAGTTAGAAAATCATCTAAACTCCATTAAGGTCCTGAGGGTTAACAGGACCCTTTTCTTTGAGACCCTTTCCCCACTGACTTCTTCTCCTCAACTTGGGAATATGCTCAAGCCTCTTCCACCTTAAACTCTCTCTCCACACACACACACACACACACACACACACACACACCCTTACAACATTCCCAGAGAGACACACAGACCAAAATATACACATGTGGATAGACAGACACAGGTTCACACACACACACACACACACACACACACAGAGGCATAGCACCCAGAGTTACCATTTCACACACACATACACCATTTCTAGGTGCTCCATTCTTCCAGCTCCCACTTCTTGCTCTTCGGCTGTGAAAGTCAAGCCTTTTAAGAAGGGTCTACACTTGCTACCCCCATTTCCATCTCCCTGTCCTTCCTTTTCTTTCTGCAGTCTGCTCCCAGATCCCCTACAACATTAAATCAATTTCTCAGGTCACCATTAATTTCCTTATGGCCAAACCGCATGATAGCAACCCCTTTCCAGTACTTTTGCTTGGGAAATCCCATGGTCAGAGGAGCCTGGCAGGCTATAGTTCATGGGGTTGCAAAAAGTTGGACACAGCTTAGCAGCTAAACAAATTCCATGCATACATTTCAGTCCTTAGTTTCTTCAACCTCTCCTAGCATCTGACACTGTTAATGATCCCTTGTTGAAAAACACTTGTCAGTTGAGTTTTGTGAAACTCTTTTGTCCTTTTTTTTCTCTTATCTTTCTGACTACTCCTCATTTATTTAACAATTTTATTATTTTTAAATTATTATCTCTTCCATATATTTTATATATCAGAAACTACAGCTTCTTCTTTCACCAAGCTTATAGACAATTGGGGAAGAAAGGCAATAAAATCAGCAAATATTATAAAAATCCATAAATGTCATGAATGGCGAGCAGGGTGGTGGGACATGGCATGGGCATCTGAAAACAGTGGCTAAAATTTATTGCATTTCTCACTGGGAAAACAAGGATGCATTATCTTCTTTAACCTTTAGTATAAGTTATGTATCATTATCTTCATTCTTTAGAGGGGGAAACTGAGGTCTAGAGGTATTAAATAATTTTTAGCCTACTAGATAAGTTGAGGAGGCAGAATTAAACACTGAAGTCCAAAGAATGCTTATTCTATTCCACCATACTCCCTGTAGGAAGAATGAATGGATCCTGGGGAACCTGTTTATTCTGCACAATTTATTCTGTTTTAGGGAGATGGGATAACTGTCTTCCTGCCTGTAGTACACACTACCTAACCACACCCTCCCCCACTTTAGCATGGCAGACCAGATCTTTCCTACTTTTTAAACCAGCCCCAAGGAGCCTTCCTCATTCATCTTTCACCACTTCTGTTTTTTTCTCTTCACCCTTGCCTCAGCCCCACCACTATATTCCCAAAGAATATTTAATGTTATGGTCATAAAAATTTTTATGACATTGTCTTATTTTCCTTAAAGTCAAATAATATGCATATTATCACAATCTGAAAGACCACATATGTGTGCATAAAAAAGACTGAAAGGATAGTCATAAAAATCTTATCAATAGTGATTTCAGAAAGCTTTTTTTATAAGTGGTTTTTATTTTCTTGTTTATGATTTCTGGGTTTTCCAAGAGATCACTGATAAAAAATGTATTTTAAGAATAAAAATTGAACAAAATGTTTGGAATAGCTATTACACCAAAGTACCTTTCTTTCATAGCATAGTTATCAAATCCTCTACAATTTGCTATAAAATGGAAAACAAAAGAGGCAGTTGCATTCCTAGCCATATTATTAAGGTTGGCTACACTGCATGTATTATGTATGTGACTATTTAAGGTAAAAAAATGAAAAGTGGAACCATTTTCATTTAGGTGGTAGCAGCTCCTCTGGCAGGCAGCATAGGCAGGCATGGACCGAGCTGAAATCAGTCATTTTTTTCTACTTTCTAAGTTCTGTAGGGGTGAAAGCACAGTATGTATCTTAATGCTCTGCCTCCCAACAGGGGCTCTGGTATGTCTGTCTCAGCTGGAAGCAGCTCTCTGCACATGTCTCAGAATCATAATGAAAACAGTCTCTTCTGAAAAATAAATGCATCTAATACAGAGGTCATAAGTACAAAAGGGAAAAAAATGGTGTCATTAGCCATCTTGACCCCAACTGACTGAATCCCTCTTACCCTTACAACATCTTTTCTTCCTTCTTTCAACCTAATGCCATCTGGTTCAAAGATTTGGGGCCATTAGCATCATTAAAACTAATCTTAGAAACATGTAATTTACATGCATCAAGGGTTTTAAGGCCAATGAGCTCTATAAAATATCCTGCAAGAACCCAGATTTCCAAAATACATTAAAGGAGCAATGGTTTTGCTTCTGTCTTTGAATTTAATTTTAACTGTGGTCTTTCTCTCTTGCTCTCTCTCTCCCTCAGATTGTCCTGAGCCTTATACCTCAGCATTCCTTACAATATCACTGTCTCAACTGCTTTTGCTACCCATCCTTTAGTTTCCCATGAACTCTTTTTAAAAAGGATCTCAGAATCACAAAATTTTAGAAGGGACCTTGAAAATCTTTGTTCCAACTGTCTCTTTTTTGTTGAGGACAGATGAGGACACTGTAGCTCACAGAGATTAAGTGATAATTCGGATTATCAGGATTACAGCAATAACTCGCAGCAGAGAGACTCTTAATTGCCTGCATGCTGACTCCCTTGAGTCAGTAAATTCCTCCTAAGGCAAAGACTTCAAAAACAGTGTGACAGCACTGGAGCACACTGTAATCTCAAGAAAGCTGATGCTCTTTTCCCAAGGCTCTCCAGAGTGTTCCTTGAAACTCAAGGCCTCTATGACATCAATAAGAGCTACTGACTGCCTAGTTACTACATGCATCATCTCCAACCTTCTGAACAACCTTCAAAGTATCTATCAAAATTCCCCATTTTCTGATGAGGGGCCTGAATCATTGAGAGATGTGAGCAATTTGCCAAGACCCTATAGCTGAACATAGCAGATCCAGGACTCAGACCCATGTCTTAAATACTTGTTTGCGTGTGATAGGTTGCTCCTCCTTCCATGATACCAGATCTTAAATCCAAGGACAAAGGGATTTATCTGTACCTGTTTTTAAAAGGCAGAACAAATATTTAAGGTTTGTAACAAAACATATGCATAGTATACTGCTCTTGTTTTTATTCATTCATTTATTCATTAGTTCAGCAAGTAGGCATTGGAAACACAGGCATTTATACAACACTCCAGAAAGAATTCTAAAGTAATCATATTCACTAGAGAAATCAAATACTCAGAGACTTTAATCACTTAATGCACTTAATAGGTTGTTCTGGGATATACACTTAAAAAGAAAATGCATTTAGAAATGATTCTGAAGGTGGCAAAATAGTAGATGGTTGGAAAGCAAAGAACTACACAAAAAAGAAGGAAATTATTTTGCCAGGTCAAGAGAAAGCAACATGATAATCATTTTCCAGTGTATGAAATGTTGTTATCCTGACAATGATAACAGACCGTTCTTCATTTCTAAATGAAATGAGACAAAAAGAAGTATAAGAAAGCATAGAGGGCTTGCCTAAATGTATTCAGTAGTCTCCTGGGCATGTTTTTAAATTTTGGTTTAATTTATGGAAAAAAGATCATAAAATTTCCAGAATGGTGGGCTCTAATCACGTAAGAGTGTATAAACTGGTGGTTTACAAATGATAAATTATGATTTTCTTTAAGTAAGGTACATGTGAAGAGAAGAATGGGGAAAAAATGACATTAAAATAGCTGACATCTCCAAAATTGTGTAGAATGAAGCATGTTAATATCACTATCCTGCAAAACACCTAGTTTTACCACTTTCCACCTCAAGTTATTCTAATTATTCCTCCAGAAGAGTTAGCCAATATTTCCGTGACCATGTATATCTTGGTGGCCACAGCCTTGCCCCTCTCTGTCTCATCTGCATGTGATTTGGAGCAGGTGTTATCTGAAGAGCTCCCTTCCCCAATCTTTCCTAATGCAAGAACCCGTAAGTTTTATAGATGTAAAAACCACATGGGTAATCACTGGTGCTGACTCACAATCATGGGGCCCAAATAAAACCAAGGAGATGAAGTAGGGAGGAGAAAAAAAAGGTCAGTAATATATTTAGAAGGGATTCAGGAATGACACTTGAGCAAGCTTTGTAGCTCTCTTTTATTTATTATTATTTTTACTGATGTACTGTTGTGAAACATTATGTGTTACGGGTGTACAACGGAGTGGTGCAATTTTTAGAAATTATACTCCATTTATAGTTATTATAAAATATTGACCATATTCCTTGTATATATCCTTACAAGGATAATCTATAGCTTATCTTATACATAAAAATTTGTAGGCTTTATATCTTTTAAATTCCTGTACAAAGTCAGTTGCTCTGGAGATTAGTACCTATTTATAGACTTCCCTGGTGGCTCAGACGGTAAAGTGTCTGTCTACAATGCGGGAGACCCAGGTTCGATCCCTGGGTCGGGAAGATCTGCTGGAGAAGGAAATGGCAATCCATTCCAGTACTGTTGCCTGGAAAATCCCATGAACAGGGGAGCCTGGTAGGCTACAGTCCATGGGGTTGCAAAGAGTCGGACACGACTGAGCAATTTCACATATCGGTGTGAAGATAAGTGAGTGTATTATATACAGTACATATAATGCTTACAATAATGTCTGGCATTTGTCGTGGTTTAGTCGCTAGGTCGTGTCACACTCTTTGTGGACCCAGGACCGTAGCCCTCCAGACACCTCTGTCCATGGCATTTCCCAAGCAAGAATACTGGAGTGGGTTGCCATTTCCTTCACCGGAGGATCTTCCCAACCCGACTGCAGGCAGATCTCTTTACTCCTGCACCACCAGGGGGCGCCCTGTAATGTCTGGCATAGAGTAAGCTGAATATTAACTATCATGACTGTTATAAATATGAGACTCCTGGCTCTTGTCTTAGGTTGAATTTCCTAGAAGCAGCCTCTGAGATCAGGATTCCTAAATCACACTGAAGAATCGATGCTTTTGAACTGTGGTGCTGGAGAAGACTCTTGAGAGTCCTTTGAACAGCAAGTAGATCAAACCAGTCAATCCTAAAGGAAATCAACCCTGAAAATTCACTGGAAGGACTTATGCTGAAGCTGAAGCTCTGATACTTTGGCCATCTGATGCAGAGAGCCGACTCACTGGACAAGACCCTGGTGCTGGGAAAGATTGAAGGCAGGAGGACCAGGGGACAACAGGGGATGAGATGGTTGGATGGCGTCACTGGCTCAATGGACATGAGTTTGAGCAAACTCCAGGAAATAGTGAAGGACAGGGAAGCCTTGGGTGCTGCAGTCCATGGGGTAGCAAAGAGTCAGACCTGACTTAGTGACTGAACAACAACAACTCCCTGGAGAAAGCAGTTAGGGAGGAAGGGAAGCAGGGGGAGGCAGCAAAAGAAGCCAAACTCTAGTAGACTTCAGACAAAGTCCCAGTTCCTGCCTGATCCTGTGAGGAGTTTTGGAGCATAAATGCTACCTCAGCATTTGTCCTGCCTCAGGGCAGGAGAATTGGGGTTTCATATCCCCACATTGGAGCCATCAGGACATGTTCTACTGTCTTTGCAAATCGCCCAGAGGCAAAGGTCCAGAGGGAGCCCAGAGGTCCCAGTGACAAGCAGGGAGTAGTAGCACAACACAGAGAAGCTCGGGGCTGACACAGAGAGCAGGTAAGACTCGGGAGATCTGGATGGAGCACTGGCAGTGTTCTTTCCGGTACTCCAGCGATACTGTACAGCCTCCCCAGCATCCAGTGAGCCAGTTTTACTACTTGATTGATATTCAGTCATTCAAGTAGGATCCGTGCAATACATGTACACTCACTCTGGCAGCCTTCGCTCCCTGACACCAGGAAAGTGTTTGACTGTTTCTACCAAAAGCCCCATTCTTATTTAAGTGTGCATGCATGCTAAGTCACTTCAGTTGTGTCTGACGCTTTGCAAACCTATGTACTGTATCTCACCAGCCTCCTCTGTCCATGGGATTCTCCAGGCAAAAATACAGGGGTGGGTTGCCATGCCCCCCTCCAGGGAATCTTCCGAACCCAGGAACTGAACCCAGGTCTCTTCGGTCTCCAGCACTGCAGGCAGATTCTTTACCACTAGTGCCACCTGGGAAGTCCAAAGTTAAGTGTTGCTTTCAGTAACAGTTGCTGCTCCTCTAATTCAGCAGCAAAGAAACAAATAACCTGATTAAGAAATGGGCAAAGGACTTGAATAGATATTTCTCTGAAGAAGAAATACAAATGGCTGATAGTTATGTGATAAAGGTATTCAACATCATTAATCATCAGGGAAATGCAACTCAATACCACATTGAGATATCACTACACACCTGTTAAAATGGCTATCATCAAAAAACACAAAAGATAACAAGTGTTGGCAAGGCTGTAGAGAAAAATGAACCCTCGTACACTCTAGTGTGGATGTAAATTGGTGCAGCCATTATGGCAAATCATGTGGAGATTCCTCAAGCAGTTGAAGACAGAACTAATATAAGATCCAGCAATCTCCCTTCTGGATATAATGCCAAAAGGAATTGAAATCAGGATCAAGAAGAGATTTCTGAACTCCCTTGTTTTTTTAGCGTTACTCATGATAACCAAGACATGGAAGTAACTTAAATATCTATCAACAGGTGAATGGATAAAGAAGATGTGGTATAGACATACAATGGAATATAGTTATCCCTTAAAAAGAAGGAAATCCTGCTATTTGCAACAACATAGATGAACCTAGAGGGCATTATGCTAAGCGACACAAGTCAAAGAAAGACAAATTCTGCATGTTACCACTTACATAAGGAATCTGAACTGGCCAAACTTGTCAAGGCAGAGAGTGGAATGGTGGTTGCCAGACAGTAGGGGAAGGAGGTAATGAAAAGATATTAGTCAAAGAATACAAGTTTTGGTCCTGCAAGATAAATCAGTCCTAGGGATCCATTGTTTAGCTTAGAGCCTACAGTTAATGACATTGAGTCATATACTTAGAAATTTGCTAAGAAGGTAGATATTATGTTTTCATATCACTGAAAATTGATAATAATAACAAACATGGCAGGAGGTGGTAGGTTTGTTACCAGCATTGATTGGGTTGATGATTTCAAAGATACATACTTATCTCCAGACTCATCAAGTTGTGTACATTATACATGTACAGCATGTCGTTCAGACTTTAAAAAAGTGGTTAAGAGAAACAACAGTTAATCCTTTGGATAATATTAGTTGTTGGAGTCTCAGAGCAAGAAAAAGGTTAGAGAAGGAAAGGTAGGACAATTAGGTGAGATATAACTGTGATGCAAGGCAAGTGGTGAATCCCCGTGGACAGTGCCATGCACTTACTCTTTTCTGAGAGATTCAGAAAGGAGGGCACTGGGTCTTGAAAAACATTCTTACCACCTCTGTACACTAGTTCGATGTACTTTCTGACATGAAAGTTTGCACAAAGGAAAGACTTGGAGCCCAAGTGTCCAAGATGTATAACATGTAGAAAAGCACACACTCTGAGTGGGGTAATGACAGCCAAAGAGCCATCTATCGCCAAGCCTTCTGCTATCACAGAAGAAAAGAACTGACTGTGTGCATGCGTGTGTGTGCATTCAGTCGTGTCTGTCTGTTAATGACCCCATGGATGGTGGCCCACCAGACTCCTCTGTCCATTGGATTCTGCAGGCAAGAAACCTGGAGTGGGTTGCCATGGCCTCCTCCAGGGGATCTTTCCAACCCAGGGATCGAACCTGCGTCTCTTCTGGCTCCTGCATTGGCAGGCAGATTCTTTACCGCAAGTGCCACTTGGGAAGCCCAATTAAACTATCACAAAGCTAATTTTTCAACTCCCAGATTACATACACCTTCCAACTCTCAGTCTACCACTCATTTATTTTACTGGTTTTGCTTCTACAAAATCGCTTCTTTGAGTAATTATATTGTGAAGAACATTTGACTTTTCAAAATCAATTCTTAAGTTAACTATCCCCAGAGCACCTGAAAAATTGCCCATCTGATGAAAAAAAATTTTCATTTTTATGCTCCAATAACTCAAAATCGGCCACAGTGAATTTTTATCAAACATTTCAAAAGAAGGGAAAAAAAATCAGTTCTGAATCGAAAGTAAGAATAAGAAACTCAGAGCCCGTGGGGGACAAGAAACTTAGAATGAAAGTGCTTTCTCAACCAGAGCACTCCTGTTGAGACATGATAATAAAATGTTCACAGTAATGGAGACAAAATCCTAACTGCCACAGCGTGAACAAAAGAAAAAAAAAAAACCTTTATATTTTTGGAGGCATATCTGTTTGTCCAGGCATTTAAGTCTTTCTTTAGACAAACATGTCACTTTTTATTGCTCACCAAATATTGAATGGGTTGGATTAAATCTTTGAGTCTGATCTTGTTTTACAAAACATGAAACCATTTTCCTAGAGTTGAATGAGCCCATGGATGAAAGGCGTGTATACATTGTTATTATACTCATCTTGCAATTGAGCTGAGCTGACAGGCAGTATCTAATCTATTTCCCCATTGTGCTTAAATTTTAAAAAGAAAAAGATTTTAAACCATCTGCAAACCTAATTAACATGAACTCTAAGGGATTGTCTCAATTCTATTATACTAGAATGCTATTTTCCTAAGTATTGTTTGAAATAAGTGGGCCATAGCTAGACTGAAAGACCATTTTTGGTATTTGGAAATTCTCCTAGCTCTAGTAGAATTTGACTTGCAATAAACTTAGAGTTCAGTGTGAAGTGTGCTGTTTTCACTAGCCAAGAAACTATTTATTAAACAGCTACTATGTAAAACTTACAGTGGCAGGTAAATACATCATAATCAAAGTACATTCAATTTTTAAAGGAATAATAGCATTTGTTGGGCAGTTCAAAGAATCTTTCTGAAATGGGGAGAGGTAACAGGTGTAGTTGAAATGCTAAAACAAATATATATGATGTAGTTGAAATATATATGTACATTACATATGCCACTATTTCATAGCTGTATGTGAAAGTGACAACTAGATGACCAGATAA